>PYAF01004918.1:578868-595899 GCA_007407185.1 Glycine tomentella
TATAAAATATTAAATAAAAGTAAAAAAGTAAAAAAGTAAAAATATATTTATTTATTAATTAATTAAATTAAATTTTTAGAAAAATATAAAATGTAAAAATAAAAACAAAATTTACGAATTTGAATTATAAAAAAAAATAAAAACATTATAACTTTAAAGTCATAAACATAAAAATCCTAAGACTTTAAAGTTATAAAATATTTTAATACTTTAGTTTAACAAACAAATTTCCTACTTCTTTAAAGTCATAATAAAAAAATTATCTGAAGTCGTAAAATATTCTATAACCTCAGTTAAAAAAATAAAAATTATAACATATGTTATATGACTTATTTATTTTTAGGTAATAATTTAAAATCAATCCTTAAATAATAGTAATTAAAAAAAAATATTCCTATTAATCTTTCCCCAATAGCTCCCTCGCAAAGAGCAAACATGGTGAATTAATAAATTAATTTGAAATTGGGTGATCCAATAAATCATGGGCAAAGTTGCCTAGTAAACAATAACTCCCTAAAATATATGGTGACGAAAAAGTATCTGCACAATCCTTAGGGATAATTCCAATGTCCTTAACAATAATCCAACACTGATGGTTACAAATAGCACAAGAACCACTCAAAATTCCAACTTAAGGCTTTCAGTATTGAGCAAACTGATCAGAGCAATTGTTTGTTCAATGTTCAAGGTGTCTAACATTGTTTCCAGCTACCAATTTTTTATTTTTTATATAGAGCTCCTAAGAAGGTATACATTGTGAGACAAAGAGCTTCAACATACTTCATGTTTTGATTCTTTATTAAATACATGTGAGTAGGCATGACAATGGAGAGCGGTTGGAGGTAGTTTTTGTGTATACCACACTCCCCTGGAAATGCACTTATAAAATTATTATTAAAAATTTAATAAAAATAACAATCATAGCTAAAATATCGACGAAGCCGAGTATCTAATGTATGTAGTTACAATAAAATTTTAACATTAGATGTATTGTTCATTGCTCGAAAATAAATCTCAAATAAAATTGGAAGTTAGGGTTTTGCATTGTATTCATTTATATATAATGGTACTTTTGTAAATAATTAAATATAATATGACAGAGACGAGGCAGGACAGATATCAGCATTATTAAAATCGATCCCGCTCTCGAATTTAATAGGCGGGATTAAATCCAAATCCGAAATCGATCAATTCAATTTTTTCCCATTGACATCAGGATGAATTTGAACTGGTGTCCTAGAATTCTGGTCAAGTTATCATGCCTACATGTGACCTCTTTTACGAATTTGTTGTTGTGTTTGATTAATTTTTTAGATATTTCATGATATATTATATTTTAATTCATCTATTATTATTATTTTTTAATTTTCCTATAATGATTCTTAGTAACTATTTTTAAGGGTCAACATAAAATAATATTCTCATCTAAATAGTCCTCTTCTATTATATATTTATATATCTTTAAGTGGCTTTGTCAAATATCATATTTATCATTATTTTTTAATTCTTTCATGTGATGTATTCTAAAATTAATTTAATTAATAAAATGAATTTAAACACCAAAAACATGGAAAAGTGAAAGAATCATATTGGTCATAACATGCACCTTAGTGGTGATGGGAATTACAGACTAGGGGAAACCTTAATTTATTGGCACTAAGTTTCACGTATATACTTACTTCCCATTTCAGTTCTGCCTGTTGCTCTCAGCGTGGTTGTGATGATTTGGATTCTTTTGCTTTTGTGCTTTTCAGTCTCATATCATTGATTTGCATCGCTCCCTACTGTTCTCTCTTTTAAAAAAGGGAAATTTGTTTTCTCTTTTATACTTTCTGTGATTCCAACCAAACAACTTGATTTTGACCGTAGCAATCTACTCTATTTCACTTATTTTTATTACTATCCCTGAACCTCACACTGCTGAAGCAATTAGACCTTCACAATACCCCATTTTGGATATCCTATATTGTAAGTAACATCAATCTGAATCTTATTAGCTAATCAATTCTTTAAGAAGGGGAGAGTTTGTGATTAAGAGAGTTAGTTGACTTTCTTTTATGGTTGTTTCACTTTCATATAACTTCAGCAGCATGTCAACGTTTGTAGCTACCTAAGCTTGAAAATCTTCAAAAAGCCTGCCTTAACCTCTACAGTTTGCAACTTTTTTTTACTGAGTCTGGGCTGTTATTCATCGTCTACTTCAATGAAGTAGGAGGAGAAACTGTCCACGATTGCTATCACCATCAGCAGCAGCAGGAGATTAACATGATTAAAATGCCAACTGCTATATTTGTTCCGGTACCATTTATAGTACGAGTCCCTCAGGGCTAGCTGCAGCAGCGTCCTTTAACCACAAAGACATTATTCTTATCCTCATCCTTCAAAGAGCTCAATGGTTAGAGCTCAATGCGTCTGCTCAGTCCGACACCATCACCAGGCCAAACACGTGCCATTTGGGCGTATTTAAACACGTCCCAAATGGGTGTGTTTGGTGACCCTATTTTCCTAAATTTTCTTCAACTTATACCCTTTTCCTAATTAAATATTTAATTTTTTTTTACCTTTTGTCAATACTAAACTAACAGATTAAATATATATTTTTTTACAGTTTAAAATTATTTAGTGACTATTTTAAATAATTATAAAATATAATTTCTTAACATAGTTGACTTATATCTCACTTTAGAGTCAAATGTTTTTTAAAATTAAAAAATCAAATTAAATCTAAAAAATATAATAGAGAATTAAAAATTAATTTAATCTTATAAAAAAAGACAAGTGCAAAATTAAGATAAATAATTAAATTTATTATTTAAGTAAGTGTGTGATGATGACAAATTATTTTTGAAATATGATAAATTTAAATTTAATCATCAAATATATAAGAAGTGTGATAAATTGATTATGTATATAATTTAATAATTAATTAGTTTTTAAAAGATTTAAATTTTGTAATTTAATATTAAATTAATTCTCGATTTAAATTGATTGTTGAATATTATAATTTAATGAAGAAATGATCGGAATAAATTTAATAAAGACTAATTTGTTTCATTTAATAAAAGAAACTTCACTGTTTACCCACAAAATTACATGCCAAGAGGATATTTTAAAAAGAAAATTCATCTACCACCTACCCCAATTAATTTGGGTTTGATCTTGATGATGATGTAAAAGAAAACTACAAAGGGAGTGTAAATAGTAGCTCCCTAACGCAATCGAATACGAACACTTTCCAGAGAGGTGAAAGTGACATTTTTTCTCTGCGGTTTTAGAGATTGAACGCTGAACAGGAAAGGAAGCAATATTCTCTCGTTACACATCGTCGTTTTCTTCTTCTTCCACTACTTCGATGCTTTGATATCTGTCTCTCATTTAGGTACTTTTCACCTTCATTTATTTGAGATCTATTCCATTCTTCACTTCTCCATTCAATACATTCATTTTATTTTTATTTTTTATTTTTGTGCTTCGCGCGTCTTCATTTACCTATGAATTTCTCCGAAGTTCTGTTCTTAGTGTTTTCTGAATGCTTTCATTGAAGATTACTAAAACCCTTATTTTCTTTTAGGATATTTTTAATTTTTAATTTGGATATTAGAGCTTGTTGACGCATAGACCTGCTGAATGCATATGTAACATCGATGGTTTGATGTTTTATTTAGGAGAAATTTGGGAAACAAATTAAACCAAAGTTGGAATGGTTACTACATGTAATGTTGAAAAAAAATTATAGGCATTGCTGATACTTGGGGATGATTGGACACTGTTCTTGTGGCTTGGGCTGCATAATTATTGCTGATAATTTATCACAACACTTTTCATTGAACTAAGCAATTATTATATTGTTTATAGATGGTTGATATTAATTTATATTCCCAGTTCCAAGTTTTGTCTGGTTTCTAGAATTGAACAAATATTTTGTGTTCTTATCCACTTTGAAATTTAGAATAATAATTTTAATTGGATTTCCATTTGTGTTTTGGTGTATTCTAATTGTGAGTTGTGATTTAATCCAACACAGAATCAAATCTCAAATATTAGGAGTATCAACTTAAGCCTGATGAGAAATCTTATTCCTCTCACCTGCTGGCATTACCTATTTTATGATAAGAAATTCTAGTCTACGGTTACACAAGTGTGCAGAGTATAGACGAACCTACTTAAAGACTGAGAGTCAACACATCATTGTTTTTTTAGATGTAATAATAGTTTTGTAGAGAGTTTAAATTTATGCAGACTATTTTTATTTATTTAAGGCTAAAATATGTTTGTGAATCCTAATAAATACCCGAATTTTGTGTTTGCTCCCTGATAATTTTTTTTTTCATTTGTTGTTAGTTCCTTTGAAAAAGTCTAATAACAAATTAAATTTTTTTATCAAGGAATAAACACAAAATTTGCTACTTTATCAGAGAATAAAAAAAAGTGTCAATGACCAAAAACAAAATTGTTGTTTTATTATAGGGATCGAGTGTGAAGAAATTATCAGGGAGCAAACACAAAATTCGGGTATTTATCAGGGATTGAAAACATATTTTAGCCTTTATTTATTGATCATTATATTCAATTATGTATTAGCTTAGTCTACACTAAGTTAGAGTGTAGGTCTATAGTAGAATTTGTACCCTATGACAGAGTGTTTCCACTTTACAGGGTAGTGAGCTGGTTGTTCATGGCTCTTTCCTCCAAACATCCACACCTGTTCAACCATATTAGGACTTTTGTGAATGCGAAGGTCAAATGGGTCCGAGACCCATATCTTGATAATGCAGTCCTGAAAGAGAAAGACCTCAAACAGACAATTTCTCTCAAGAACCAAATCATTTCGACTCCTTCCAAATCCCTCTCCATCTATGCTGCTTCTCAACTTAAAGCTTCCCTCAACCTTCCCACTACAACTACCAAATTCATTGACAAATATCATTGCATTTTCACACAATTCCAACCTGGTCCTGGTCTTCCTCCAGTTGTCAAGCTCACTCCTCAAGCCTTGTCCCTCCACAAAGAAGAAATGGCTGTTTATAACTCTCCCATTAATCGTGAAGACACTGTTCAGAGGCTCGCAAGGCTTCTAATGCTTGCTGGCATGGCAAAATTGCCTCTTTATGTAATTGAGAAGCTAAAATGGGATATGGGACTTCCTCACGATTATGTGACTACCCTTTTGGCTGATTACCCTGATTATTTTGATGTTTGTGTTGTGGAAGATCCATCATCTGGAAAAGAATTGCTTGCTTTAGAGCTTGTTTCGTGGAGAAAAGAGCTTTCTGTGTCTGAGTTAGAAAAGAGGGCGATGAGCTTGGGCTATAGTGGAGATAAAAGAAGGCATGATATTGCATTTCCCATATTTTTGCCAAAAGGTTTTGATTTAGAGAAGAGGGTGAAGACTTGGGTTGAGAATTGGCAAAAGTTGCCTTATATTTCTCCATATGAAGATGCTTTTCATCTTGATTCAAATAGTGACCAAGCAGAGAAGTGGACAGTGGCAATTTTGCATGAGTTACTTTCTCTTCTTGTGTCAAAGAAGACAGAGAGAGACAACTTGCTCTGTTTTGGAGAGTGTTTGGGGTTGGCCTTGAGATTTAAGAAGGCTTTGGTTCATCATCCTGGTATATTTTACATTTCCAATAAGATTAGGACTCAGACAGTTGCACTTAGAGAGGCTTATAGAAAGGATTTTTTGGTTAAGAATCATCCATTGGTGGGTATGAGATATTGGTACATTAATCTTATGCACAAAACATAGAAGTACCATGAACAAGCTGATGTGGTGGATGATCATGAGGTTAACAAGCTGATCAGTGATTCGGTAGATGATCATGAAGTTGAAGCTTAGCTATTGAACCTGTAGTTTCCATTCAAACTATCTCACACAACAATCAAGTCGGATTTTCAAAATATCGATTGCTTAAATGTTTACTTCAAAAAATATTGGTTGCTGATTCAATTGCTAAATTGCTAATGTATGAAATTAATTTCCATAATATAAATGCATTTTTTTATTATGTAATGTCTTGTAAATGTGTATTAGTTGGTAGTGACACTAATGCTACTGGAGTTATCAATCAGACAATCGCAGGAGAGTGGAGTGGACATCTGCCATTCCTTGGCTAGCTAAAGTGTTTCGTGAGTTGCAGCCACAATGGTGGTTGATTCTGACCAAATTGTGGCTGTTGGGGCTACAATTTTTCACAAGGACAAAATCTCTGTTTTGACATGCTGAATTTTGATCATACATGGTTGATTGAGGGACTTATTTGTCACCTTCACCCATTGCATACATCTGAAGTATGCCGTGGTTAGTTCCTCGTGTTTTATTGCACACAGAGATGGAGCTACATTATAACTACTCACTTTTATATCTAATATAAGTTTGTTTTTAGAATTTGTCTGAAATTTTCATTATTCTCACAAGTTTTAAGTTATATAATTTTTCTTTTTTGGTGGCTTAACTATATACTCTGTGAATGGAAAATTTTGCCTCATTTCTTTCATCTTTTGCTTATCCATATATGATTTTCCTTTTGCTAAAGCACTCTTCTAAGTTCATTTTGTATTGTGTGTGTAGCTGAAGTGCATGTGATTGCAGGACATTAGTTTCTTCCTCTCTTTTTGCTCAGTGTTTGTATTCAAGTGAACGTGCTTCAGGCATGAAAATATTCAGTGGATGGCATCGTTTTGTTTTTGGTCTTCCCTTGATTTTCCTCCTTACTTATCTGTTTTCTGGTGAGTAATCCCTATATATCTGTACAGATATACCTAATATCCCTATTTACATTCAATCAGATCAAATCATATATTTAACAGTGCATAACAAATTAACTTATTTGTTTTTATCAGTCAGGGAATTGCACACAAACTCAAAAATGGAGGAACCCCCCCCCCCCCGCAAGCAACTAAACAAGAAATTGGATCATCTGGTTCTTGGTCCTGCTGCTGGACAAGGCTTGTCAAATCGTTTGCAATTAGTAACATTGGGAAATTTGTATTCTAGGGTTAGGTCATTTAGCATTCACAAATGTTAATAGATATTAGTGTTTTTTTCAGCCAAAAAAATTACTTTTTTCTCTCAAAAACCTTGTATTAGATATCATCTTACACATAATTTAAGATGCTAGAGACTAGTCGATCTTATATATTTTATTTTGTTTTGTTGATCTAATCAAGGAAAAAATTCAAATTATACAATGAACTGATGAATAATGTTTACAGCAGAAACATCTAAGATTGCATAGTTATGGTAATTTCCTCAAACCCTGGTAGCGCTAATAGTCAACATCAATTTACTCCCTCGGGTCCTTTTCATAAGGTAACAACTAGAAGGTTATGGTGGTCCTTATTATAAGGAATTTTACAATTTCTATGATTCTATGAATTATGAAGCATCTTTTTTTCCTTTTTGCCTTTAATAAGTGGAGTTGGTGGGAACCATAAATTAAAATGAACAAGGGAAGGAGCAACTTTTCAAATTTAAAATGTTGATAGTGATTTAAGTTCATTGATAAGGGTAAAATTGGCATGTTTTACTTTTAAAAAAAATCAAGAGCATGGATGAAATTTAACTATTTCTATTGGTTTGTGTAATTCATTTAAAGATACCTTATAAAATAGACTAGAGCGGGTATGTTCTAACTTCTAACTTTTAAAGCATCATTACGTCTGGTATGTTGTCAATTTGATTTTACTTGTCACTGAATTTTGAACTCGGGAATAAGTTATTATTGGTTGCATTCAAACAATATTTTAAAAATTGTTAATTACAGAGTTGTTTATGGCATGTGCATGTTATTTTTTTTTTTTTGATCGGCAAAAATAAGTATTATATATATAACAGTACCAGAGGTACTAATGAAAACATACATCAACAATAATCTAGCAAAGCTTTGGCGACCTAATACCAAACTGTATTATGGTGCCAAAGAATAGGCTAGATCCCCACTTAGAGGCCAGAAAAATCTAGTTACGACCTCCGTTACAAACAAAATTGTCCTTAATTTGACTAGACCATATGTAGAAAGGAGTGTCGAATCCTTTCTCTAAATTTGCTAGCCAAGATCAACAAAAAAATATAGCATCTTCCAACACTTTAGACCCATTAAAGCTCTCATTGTGGAATACTATCCTATTGCGGTGAAACCAAATGGTCCACGTGAGAGCAATCCACCAAGTGTTCCACCTCTGAGTTTTTAGGCCTGGGAAGTTACAGTAATTGTGCTGATAAAAGTGTTCTCTAGGATTGTTCGGAGAAGCCCCACTCACATTAAGCCATCCCAAAGATTCCCACCATAATGGCATAATTTTGTGGCAATTAAAGAATAGATGTGCTGCGTCTTCATCAACATTGCAGCAAAAAGGGCAGGTAAGGGCATCCAAATTGACATTTCTGCGAGCCAGATTTTCTTAGTAGGTAGTCTGTCTCTCAATAACCTCCAAGCAAAACAGATAGCCTTGCATGGAATACGCAGCTTCCAAAGATCAGTAAATATTTCCTCCTGCACCTGCAAATTAGATTCCAGATGTAATATCTTGTAAGCACTTCCCACCGTGTAATTTCCACAGGCTGACCCCTCCCATCTCCATCTATCTTGTTGCTGTGGGAGAATATCTACCCCCTGGATTGCATCTAAAAAAAGCACTGTTGACTCTACTTCTCCCTCCCTAAAGCCTCTTCTCCAATTAAGTCTCCACTCCCATCCATCATGCGAAGGAAATCCCATCTGCTGAATGTAGCAGTGTTGCTGTTGGGAAAGATGATAGAGTCTAGGAAATTTCACCTTCAGGGGTATACCATCATCTAGCCATCCGTCATCCCAGAATAGAGTTTTGGATCCACAACCAACCTTCCACTTAAGGCCCTTGTTAAACCATCCTTCCACATTACTGAAATTACATACATTTCTTAAATCCTTCCACCAGACAGATTCATTATTGGACCTTCTTTCATTATCTAGACCCCTCCACCCACCATATTTTGATTCCAGCACCTGAGCCCACAATTCTCCATTGCTGTGAAACAGTTTCCATCTCCATTTTCCAAGTAGTGCTGAGTTGAAGCTCTTCAGATCTCGAATACCCAAACCCCCACATTTTCTATCTCTACATATCTCATCCCACCTTACCCACGCCATTTTCTCTTGTTCCTCGCTGCCACCCCAAAGAAATCTGCGCTGTATTCTCACCAATCTTTCTATTACCTTTTTGGGGACCCTGAAAAAAGAAAACAGAAAAGTTGGTAAAGAGTTCAAGACTGACTTGATAAGAGTCAGCCTGCCTCCAAAAGACAGCATCTTATGCTTCCATTTTGCTAACTTTGTCTCACATTTCCTCACTAAAACTTCCCAATTCTGACTCCTCCTCGGATTTGCCCCAATAGGAACGCCCAAATAAGAGAAAGGTATCATCAACTGTCTGCAATTCAGATATCTAGCAGCGTTGTCGATCCACTGATCATCCACCCCAAATGCCCCAAAACAGCTTTTTGCAAAGTTTATTTTCAGACCTGATACAAGCTCAAAGCTTCTTAGTATAACCTTAATGGTTTTAACATTTACCTCCGATGCTAACCCAAAAAAGATAGTGTCATCAGCATATTGGAGCAAGCTGATATCCACCTTCTTTTGTCCAACCTTGAATCCTTCAAACCTGTTCACAGCTTGCGCTTCCCTCATCAATCCCGCTAGTCCCTCCGCTACAATATTGAACAAAAAAGGAGCAAGCGGATCTCCTTGTCTTAGCCCCCTCTGAGGATTAAATTCAGCGGAAGGGCTCCCATTAATTAAAATGGAAACAGAAGCTGAATTTAGACATCCCATAATCCAACAAACCCATTTGTTACAGAATCCTAGCCTCTCCATCATGTATGAAAGGAAACTCCAGCTGACTGAATCATACGCTTTCTCATAATCCACCTTAAATATTATACAGCTACTGTTGGATCTTCTGGCTTCATCAACCACCTCATTGGCCACAACCACACTGTGTAACATATGCCTTCCTTCGATAAAAGCCGACTGCCGGTGATCAATAATGGATGGTAGTACTTTATTCAGCCTAGAGGATAGGATCTTAGCAACCACCTTATATATACAGCCAATGAGAGAGATTGGCCTGTATTCATTAAGGCCCTGTGGTTCCGGTACTTTGGGAATTAGAGCTAGGAAGGAGGCATTACCACCTTTAGGGAACCTACCATTCGTGTAAAACTCATCCAAGAATCTCATGAACTCTGGTTTAAGGGTCTCCCAAAAAGCCTTGATGAATTTGAAATTTAGTCCATCCGGTCCAGGACTTTTGTCACTCCCACATTCCCACACAGCGTTTCTGACTTCCAGTTCATCAAACCTAGCCACTAAAAGAGAATTTTGTTGCTGATCTATAGCTGAAAACCTCACCCCATCTAATTTAGGCCTTTCCATCATTGGTTCCTCAAAGCGATTATTAAAGTAAGATCTAACAGCCTCCTTGACCCTACTAGGTTCATCCAACCAGCATCCGTCAACTCTTATCCCTTTGATCAAATTGCTCCTGCGCTTCCAATTGATCATGCGATGAAAGAATTTGGAGTTACAATCACCTTCTTTAAGCCATCTCGTCCTAGCTTTTTGCCTAAGAAGAGATGCGTAGGATTGGGAAGCAGCCCACAATTCTTGTTGTAGTTGTTTTCTTCTTTTAACCTCTTCATCATTCAGTTGTCTAGATTCACTTTCCACATCCAATCTGTTCATATCACTCTCAATTCTTTTAATATTGTGCTGGATGACACCAAACTGGTTTTGGTTCCAAGCTTTAAGATGAGTCTTCAGGGCTTTGATTTTCTCTTTAAGTGCAAATCCACCCCACCCCGAAACCACCGATGACTTCCAACAGTCTATAACAGACTTCCTGAAAGTTTTGTCCCCAAACCAACAGTCCAAAACCCGAAATGGTTTTGGGCCCCAATCAATATTCGATGATTTGAGCAGGATAGGACAATGGTCAGAATAATTACGATCCAGCACCACCTGAACCGTGCCCTGCCACTTTTCTGTCCACTCAGCGGATAACAATGCTCTATCAATTCTGCTTTTCACTGAACCGTTTGGTCTAAACCATGTAAATTTGCGGCCAATAAGTGGCACATCATCAACCTCCATATCTGCTATCCAGTCGTTAAATTCTCTAATCAAACCCTCATTTTGACTTCTGTGACCATTACCCGCTCTTTCTGATGATCGTCTTATATTATTAAAATCACCAATCAGACACCAAAGGTTTATGCTACAAGAGGACCGAAGCTGTTTTAATTGTTCCCATAAAATCTTCTTTTGTGCAGACTCACAAGGTGAGTATATGTTCACAACAACAAATTTTGTGTTATCTTCACACCATGTACCTTCCAAATAAATAAATCCATTTCCAATCACTTTCTGTTCTATTGTAATCTTCTCCCTATTCCATATACATAGGAGACCACCCGCTCTTTGGCATGCTGGTTTAAATTCCCAATATACATCAGAATCACCCCAAAGTGCTTGACAAACTTTTTTATCTATAGCTTCCCTTTTGGTTTCCTGGATGCATAACAGATCCACCTCTTCCTTCTGTACCATTCTTCTAACTGAGGCCCACTTCACTTCCCTTCCCAGCCCTCTAATGTTGTATGAAAGGATCTTCATGGGTCACCTTTACTGTTTCCCTTCTTGAAGATCTCCTTTCCATCTCTGCCTTCCATGTCCATCATACTCCTGATCATGTCCTGTTTATTGCTGCAAGTAAGGCCCAGCATCTCAGCTAGTGCCCAATCCTGGGAGGGGTCATATATCCATTCACGTTTTGTGTTGCTAGTTGACGCTTCATCACGGTGGTAGTGATTATTCTCGGGGCATTCAGCCCACTCAGCAATTTCCTTCAACCCACTGTCTCCAGCCTTTAATGGTGATTCCCACTCCTGAACACAGACCTCCTTTCCTCTATTTGGGTTGTTTTCCTTTTATTATTTGATACCAACTTGCTTCTGAACTTAGTTTAACAAAATGAATTTTTTTACACCCAACACAAATATTTTAAAATGTGACATGTCATGAATTGGGCATTATTAATGTGTAAGTTATTTTTATACTTCACATTGGACTTCTAATATAGATGATATGCCCAAAACTTTTTGGCATAATAAGTTTGTAGGATCACCTTAGTCTGCCTTTAATTTTATTTTGAAGGTATTTATTTCTGCATGTTTGCAGTTTCCTCTCACTAGTTCATGTATGTTTATCACCACAATAATGATGTATGTGAGGATTCTTTTGTTTCCATAATTTTCATGAGGTTTTTCATTTCCTCGTAATTTTCATGTTCATTTTTTTTTCCAATTGATTCTTATAATGCATTTACAAATTCTCAATTCACAGGGACAAAAGCGCTTAATAGGATCCATTCTACTAACAGCAGATCAGGTGTAGATGGAAGTATCACATTTGTCACTGTCTTCACCATTTACAATTCTTCTCTCAATGATGTAGACGATAAATCCTCAAATACAGTTGTTGGCAATGCTTCATATAATAAGTTTGGCAGGTCCATGGCTTTGTTGAATGTCTTCATTAACTTCATTCAGGTAAATGTTTAATAAAAGTTGTAGGTTTGTCTTACTGAAAAGAGCATATCCTTGCCTCTGATTATTGTGTATAAGAAATGTTAGCAACACACTTTTTACAATTGGTTCAAATTTATTTGAAATCTCAAAATTTTGCAGGCCCCACTTATTTAATGAGCTCTCCTCAAGATTTTGTAGTTTTCAATTAATTTTAACCAATATTAGACAGTGTGTTAGAGAATATGTTGCTAGCAGTCTTATAGTTTATATTGTTTCTTTACTTTGTGGACATAAGTGTGTTGTCTTTGTCTATGATTTTATACTTTTGGAGTTTTTCAACATGAAATAGTAGAATATTCTTGTCTTCATGAGTTTTTCACCTTTTTTCCTACCTTGACACTAGTTTTTCTACCACATGCATCCAAATGTCATACATCCTTGTCTACATTTGGCTAATGATAAATTTCAACTTGTAGGCAAACAAGGATGTCTTGAGTGATTTAATAGTAAATATACCACTGGTATATACAAAGTACAAACTGCACTGAATTTGCATCATTCACCATATGCCTTAGAATAAATTTCTTTCACCATTGGGAAAAAGAGAATAATATACCATAAGAATGTCGATCATAGCATGAAGTCTATGATAGAAAAGCAGCAATGACTTGTTAAATCATACTAAATTAGTAAAATTATAGATGTGACTGTCTGAAACATTTACATGTTTTTAAGAAAACTTGCTTAATATTACAAAGTATATTGGTGATGTCTGCAAGTTGAAAATTTTCTCCTTCTGAAATTACTGAGAATATAATATATATCAGTGTTTTATCCTTCTTTCCTTTTTTTTTTATCTTATCTTATTTTCTTTTCTTTTATCTTATGTCCCCTTTTCCTCCCCTTCCCATTCTACTTGTTTTTTTTTTTCCTTCAATTTTCTCGTATCTATCATTGAGTTCATCTACTACCAGCCCCAATTAACTTGGGTTAAAGGTGTTGTTGATGTTGATAATATATATTAGTGTAGATTAGAAAGCTGACAACTGAAGTGTAAGTTGCCTGAGTTGCACTATACCATTATTAACCATTGGATTCTACACCCTAAATAGAAACCATCAGTCAATAAAATTTCACCCAGATGTCTGATATTACTTCTGTCCATCAATCAAATTACTATTATATGTGGTATATACCTAAATAGAGTTTGAATCAGTCAGTCAGAGAAATAACATTTAGTAACTGTTATTATTACTTGAGTTACTTCAACAGGTGGATGTCAATTAGGGGGACCAACCCAACTGATCTTATTCCGCTAAAAGAGCAAAGAGAAAAGCCCTCTGTTATTGAAAGAGGAAGAGGGTATAACTAGGGAAATAGACATTTTTTGGATGTTAGATGGTTAGCAGAGGAGAGGCTGGGCTCTCGAGGATGGTCAACTGGAAAACTTGTTTAATAAATTTTTGTATGAACATGGTGTAAATATAATTAGAGTTGTGTGTGTGTTCTGTTTTAGATGTACAATTACCCTATATTTCAAATAATTTGTATTGCTTTTGGCCTAGAGCTCGTTTTCTGACAATAATACCACACAGACATCATTCATTTAACGTGGTTAATGTATGCAGGTCGCAATGCCCCAGAGCACAGTGATTATTCTGACTGATCCAGTGTCTGACCTTTCAGTGCAACGAAATGGGGTATATCTGTATCCTGTAGAAGGTGAATATTCACGAGACAAGTTGATGCTCCAAAGGATCAGGTCTTACATTGTAAGATTACATTGCATCCACAGTATTGAAGATTTTGATTGTGAAAAATAATTTCTCATCCCTCACCAGTGACTAAATTTAGCAGAATGTTTTTCTTGCTCTTCTATTTTCTGTCCATCAATTTATACTATAGCTACCTTTTCCCTCAATAATGCGCACCATAATATATCTCAGGTGCTCGCTAGTTTTCTATCTTGGTCACTCTTTATCTGATATTATTTTTACTGTATTGAGCTAGTAGTGCTTTTTTTTTTTTTTATCATTATAGGTGACGGTGTTTAGAATTTTAAAATTTTAATTCTTTAAACTAAATAACCTTATGTTTTCCTTCTTTACAGACCTTTTTAGAAACAAGGCTCCAGAATCTTTCTCAGAAGCCGAAAAATATCACTCATTACATCTTCACTGATTCTGATATAGCAGTGGTTGATGATTTAGGGCAGATTTTTCGTGATCATCCTACTTTTCATGTGGCTCTGACCTTTAGGAACAATAAGGCTCAACCTCTGAATTCAGGATTCATTGCAGTAAGGGGTACCCCGGAAGCAATTTTAAGGTGATCGTCTGCACACTCTGCAGTTTTTGTTTAACTGCAATTATGTCGCATAGGCACTATAAAAAAATAGTGGAATGATTGTGTAATTGACTAGTCTTTATGCACCTTCCACGTAGTGTTAAGCATCATGCATGGACTTTCCTTTGTTTAGATCTCATACTTGACCTGTAGCTGCAAGTCCACAGCTAAGTGCTTGGCATGCTCAATTCAGATTTCTGAGGAGAAGAAAACCAATTTATTTTTGGTATTTAATTTTCATTGTTCTTGGTGTAAACAAGTTTAACAGTAAAGAAACACTTTATTTTGATCCCTGTGTTCCAGTGTCATTCTGAATCCTACTGACATTGTTACACTTGGAGGAGAGCAGTGAGGAGTTTTTAATTACTGTTCTTGCAAATTGCATGATGTGTAACACTATCCTACATAGATACCATGCATATACCTTTGTTATGCTTCTCTGCTCATCTGTAAGCTTGCATTGGCATTGTGATTTTTTTGTGGGGTGTGTGTGCGTGTGTTATTTTGTGGATTCTGTTTCTCCACTGATCATCTGAAAATTAAATCCTTTTCAATTTCCACTTTTTGAATTTAATTTGAGAATCTATGCAGGGCAAAGCTTTTCCTACAAGAGGTCTTGAAAGTTTACGGCACAAAATATAGAAATGCTTCCCGCATGCTGGGTTATCAATTAGCTCTTGCTTGGGTTGTGAAGTCAAAACCTCATTTTGACGCCAGCAGGTTTGGCGAAGCACTTGCTTTCTCTGAAGATATTGGGGGTACCTCAGTACTGTTCTTACCTTGTTCTCTGTACAATTGGACTCCACCTGAGGGTGCTGGTCAATTTCATGGCATGCCATTGGATGTTAAGGTATAATGCAGACTTATAACAGAAGTATTTATGTCTGATCCTTCGCTGGATTCTTCAAGTTAGACACTTGGAAATTTTCTGAATATAATGATCATTTAGCTTTAGTCCAATGTTTTAAACTTACAACAACCTTATTTGTGTCTGATCCTCAGCTAAATGCTTGAAGTTAGAATTTGGGAAATCTTTTTAAAGATGATATACTGGCAAAAGAACGTAAATAATACACTTTAAATAAGAAATTACGAAAAAGGGGCTGTTTCGAAACTATTTACGAATTTGGGGCAGGGGGTCGCGCCCAAAATTGGGCGTGACCGGGGGGGTGGTCGCGCCCAAATCTGGGCGTGTTCCACCTGGTGGCGACACGTGGCATGCACAGTACGGCGCGATGGTATATAAATTTCGGACGGTCATAACTTTTGACAGGGACGTTCGATTGATGCGAAACCGGCGGCCACGCGCTCGAAATTGAGAGGAGAAGGCCTGGGCAAGTTTCAAAGGGACTTGCCCAAAAAATTTTCCCAAACGAGACCTCTAAGTGTCTCAAAATTGCGATTTAAGCTTCGGAGTCCCAATTTTTTTGTTGTTTTCTGATATTTTATCTGCTCAATCAGTGAATTGCAAGCTATTCTTTATTTATCTAATAACTTCTCTTAATTTCGAGCGTTTTGACTTAAAATATGTCTTCATCGGACATTGCTACGAGAAATTACGACTGTTCAAATGTCATAAAATTATTTGACTATTTGTTAAATAAATATTTTTGGTAGTTTCTTAATATATTTTTAAATATTATTTGAAGTAGTATTTTTTAAAATATTAAGTTCTAATTTTGAATTTTTATATTTTGTTCATTTTTATTATGAATATATTTATTTAATTTCTTAGTAATCCTTTTCAAATAAATCATAATTTTATTATTTTATATTTTAATTACACTGATACTATACTATAATGTATCTGATATATTTCTATGAGTAATGTGATGTTTTAGAATTATAAATTCATTACATCCAAAGCTCTCTAATACATAATATAATTCAATTTTGTGAACTATATTGGTTGTCTGTAGGAAAATGCACAATCAAACATTTTGATATTGGGATCAAAGGAAATATCATAATGTAAATTACTTGAATTTGAAATCCATTTTGACTTTCAAAATCATATAATTGAATTAACTTGAACAACATTTAATGGTGCAATTTGACATAAGCCATAAGGCAAATACTACAAATAAATTAAAAGATAACATATTAAAATCAAT
>PYAF01004918.1:601738-618464 GCA_007407185.1 Glycine tomentella
AAATATAAATAAATAAAAAAAAAACAAAATTTACAACTTTGAATTATAAAAAAAAATTTATGACTTCAAAGTCGTAAAAAAAAACTTTACAACTTTGAAGTCATAAACAAAAAAAATCCTACAACTTCAAATTCATAAATTTTTAAGAAAATTAAACTGAAGTCATAAAATATTTTAAGATTTTAGTTTAAAAAACAAATTTCCTACTACTTTAAAGTCGTAATTAAAAAAAATATCTGAAGTCGTAAAATAAAAATAAAAAATAAAAAATGTAATATATGTTTTGAGTTATCCATTTTTCAGTAATAATTAAAAACCAATCCTTAAATAATAGTAATTATTAAAAAAAATATCCCTATTGATTGTTTCCCCTAATAGTTCCTTCAGTTTACCTTATCGCAAAGAGCAAACATGGTGAATTAATAAATTAATTTGAAATTGGATGGTCCAATTAATCATGGGCAAAGTTGCCAAGAAAACAACAACTCCCTAAAATATATGGTGAAGAAAAAATATATGCACAATTATTGAGGATAACTCCAATGTCCATAACAATAACCCAACCCTGATGGTTACGAATAGCACAAGAACCACTCAGAATTCCAACTTAAGGCTTTTAGTATTGAGCAAACTGATCAGAGCAATTGTTTGTTCAATGTTCAAGGTATCTAACATTGTTTCCAGCTACCAGTCTTTTTATATAGAACTCCTGAAAAGGTATTCATCGTGAGATAGAGAGCTTCAACATACTTCATGTTCTGATTCTTTATTAAATGCATGTGAGCTCTCTCCCGTAACATGTATCGATCAAAGCGATTAGAGAGAAATACGACAAAGCGCGCCTTTTATGACACAAGTACAACAACGGTTGTACATAAAACATCGTAGTATTATACACGGTGAAAATTTTGTAAATAAAGGGAACATTCCGAGGACGGTTATGGTGAAAATGACGTTGAAACATCAAAACAACGCTGATTTCTAAGGGAACCGTCTGTTTATCGAAATTCAAAAATGGTTTTGGTAAATTTTTAATCACTCGAGCCCTAGCTAGCTCTTGTCTCTCTCACTCTGTTTGACACCATCAACGTATTTGCTTCCATCTACGACTACGTCTGCTCAGTCTGACACCATCATCGTGGTTGCTCCCCTCTAGCACTCTGTCCATTCACTGTGCCTCTGGCAACACCACCAACTTGCCTATGTCACTGTTGAAGTCGCCATTGTCGTCCTAGGGGTTGATTGGGCATATTTCTCTGCTGCAATTGGTACGCGTCTCATTCCATCTCTTTTCTTTCTTAATATGATGTGGTTCTGTATTCTTGTGGGACTTCAAAAATTCCTTTCTCTTTTGTTCTTTGGTACCAATGCCCAATTGTCATAAAATAGTTCACTCATCTGTGACAATAAAATGGCATCTGGCATGGTCAATTCTGTTCAAGGATAGTCAGATAAGACCTTTCCAACAATATCTACTTGTCATTGTTCCTTTGCTTGATTATTCCTGGATGCTCAAATTGATTATGCATCAACTTGATTACATTCCCAGGGAGGGTTTGGCAGCATTCTTTCACCATTTTGCTTTGTTCCTTCATTTGATTCTTTGTCATAAAGATTTGAGCTACAAGAGCTACCATTCACTTAATGTTAACTTGGCACATGGAAGTTAACGCTTGGAGTGATATTCCTAAATTTAGAAACCAAATAATGCCACTGGTGCTTCTCTATTGTGCATCCTTTTTTGGTTTGATTGGTGCCAAAAATCTTGCATCCATATTCAACAATGCCTCCAATTCTTCATTATGAATGTTCGTCTTCGTTTTGTAGTTGCTAGTTGTTTTCTATTGGACCTTACTCCTTCAATGCTGGCCCAAGCCCATTTGAGGGGTTTAATATCCCAGACCTAATTTAGCACTATATATACATTAGTTGAGGGTGTAATTAGGTTAGACTAGAGAGACACAGAACGACACAGACATCGAGAAAGATTTGAGCGTGAGAGTGTCTCTGCATTTGAGAACCTCAAGTGACATTCTGAGTGTTCATTGTTGAGCAAGCCTGCGTGTCTGCATATTTGAGT
Organism: Glycine tomentella; assembly: GCA_007407185.1. Lineage (NCBI taxonomy): Eukaryota > Viridiplantae > Streptophyta > Magnoliopsida > Fabales > Fabaceae > Glycine > Glycine tomentella. The sequence goes on from PYAF01004918.1 coordinate 603,819, forward strand.
GATCAGTGTGAAACACTTTGAGAGTTGATTATCACCATTGTTGGAGAGGTTGAGTGTACCACCAACTTGGTGTGTTTGATTCATTGTAACCATTCTAAGTTATAGTGGATATTTGATCTGGACCGGTATTCCGTGAGTTTTTCCTTTCCAGATTCTGGGAAGGTTTCTCACGTAAAACAGATTGTTGTGTGATTGTCTCTCTCACTCCCTTTGTTTTGATTACGTTTCCGCATTTTGATTGAGGGTTGACAATAACCCACCTTTGAGTTTATTTGAGGGTAAGACTCTTGCGCCGTTTTTACCCAACATTTTCTTTAATTGGCAAAGACTTGCACTTACGAGGCAATGAATTTTCATTTTGCATCATTGTTAAACTTGATAGCTGAAATGTGCGGTGGTCACAACAACCTACAGCATTCATCACGCTTGTATTGGTGGTCTGCCTAGTACCACTGACGCAGCTATTTGTTAGAAGAGATGGGAGAAGGAAGACATAATATGCAAAGAGCCAAAGACAAATTAAAAAATTAAATGACAAGAATAAAATAATGTCTGGGACTAAATAACTAGCTAGAAATTAGTTTAACAATATTGAATCTTTTAAAAAATAATAAAGACCATAAGCATATATATCTTTTCACCTTATTCAGACAAAGTAGAATTTATATAACAATATTGCATCTTGTAAACAGAGATGATTGGACTATCTATCCAAAACCAAAAGTGATGGTAAAATTGAATGCTACTTGGTGATTCTAGCGTGCATCGTTTGTTGGAATGTTTGTTGCAAATCATGCATCCATATTCAACAATGCTTCCAGATCTTCACTATGACAGAAGTTTAGCTGAATTGCAATTGCTACTACCTGTTTTCTTCAATTAATTGACAAAAACTTGTGCTTCCGAGGCAACGAGTTTTCACTGTGCATCATTAATGAAGTTTGATAGCTGTAGATGCTGTTCAAACACCCAATGATATTCGTATTTCTAAAACCTGGACCACTAGCTATTCCAAAATCCAATTTCAACTAATCACCATGAAGATTCCCGTTCAAGGGAGACTACACATTCCAGTGAAACATGGTTGTGTGAAATAGAACAGCTACATGTGATTCGATTCATCTGTGATGAGATCTCCTTGGAAAAGAAGCGGAATGCTATATCGTTCTGTTTCTTCAGGGCCCCTAGTGCCACAGATACAGTTGTATGTTAGTTCATCGTTTCTATACCAAAATATCGTTCTTTTTTTTCATATAATCTTGATTTTCTTATTAACTTTTTTTAGGTACCAAATATTTTACATATAAATAAAAAAATTAACAATGCAATAATTCATTAAAATAAATAGTTTTACACAAAAAATCAAAAAGTAGAATTTAAAGTTTCATAATAAAAAAGAATAAATATGTCATTTAGTATATAGTTTCCCATAATAAATTAGCAATATTAAGAGGTAAAAGGGTTTTTATATTCAATAAAGGGTAAAAAATATTTTTAAATAAATTAGAGAGAATAAAATTTGTGAAGAAACAAATGCTAATAGTTATAAGTTATTGCTGATTTTTATAAACTACTTCAAGTAGCTTGAAAATAAACTGTAAACTAATAAAATAATACTGATAATTTTAAAAAATATTATAATGGCAAGGACATAATATGTTTATTCAACAAATAGATATAATTTGAATGTAATTAATTACACATATCTTAATTAATAGAACTGGTAATATTAAGAATATATATAGAGAGATCGAATTTAACAACATAATATGTTATATAAGAAACTTAGTTAAAATTACAACAAAATCAGATACCCTTTATAAAATTAACCAATATCAAAGTATATTTTCTGAAAATATTTAAATTTTTATCACACATATATAATGCGAGCAAAGAGAGATAGAGAAAGAAATAAAGAGATGTTACATAAGACAAATTAAAAAATTAAACGACAAGCAAGAAATAATGTCTGGATAAAAAAATAATTTAATTTCTATTTTTAAAAAAATAATAACAGACTATGCGTTTCTTTGTCTTTTTTTTAAGCCACTAACCATGCATTTCTTCTGACCTTATTTGTTTAATTTGTACCTTATAAAGAGATGATTGGACTGTTTATACCAAAAGTCCAGGTCAGCTTGATCTTGCTACTGCTGCTTCAACTGTGCATCCTTTTTTGGTTTGATTGTTGCAAATCTTGCATCCATATTCAACTATGTATCCAATTCTTCACTATGCAGGAAGTGTAGCTGAATTGCAATTGCTACGTGTTTTCTTCAATTGCCAAAAGTTTGCGCTTATGAGGTGACGAATTTTTGTGGTGCAACGTTGTTAAGTTTGATAATTCTAGATCATGTTTATATACCCAACGATACCCATATTTCTTCACCTCAACATGAATATTTGAATTAAGATCACTGGCTACACATTCCACTTTCCACTTATCTAGTATGAAATATAGTTTGTGAAATAGTGTTGGGTAATAGGATAGCCACATGTGATCGGATTCATCCGTGACTAGATCTTCACGGAAAAGAAGCGGAATATTAACATTGAAACATGGTTTCCAGTCTGGAGGGCGCATTCTTCTTTCTTTGTGTAGCACAAATATTACACTACACGCAAGACCTATGCAATTATTGCCATGCTCCATATAGTGAGATGGAAGTTTTATGTTTATGACATTGCCCATGCCCACATGCTGTTTGTCGAACCAACTTGGTATTTCACTTCCTGGAATAATACTTGAAATGACTGGAATTAAACTTAAAATGCCTGGAGAGCACCTCGGCCACGTAGCATGATTATTACTGTCTGCCTAGAACCACAGACACAGCTATATGTTAGTACCGCAAAAAGAAAGAGAGAAACAGAGAAAGAGATGGGAGGAGGAAGAAAGGAATGACTGCAGACCTGAAGCATTTGCATCATCCATGACAAACACATCCTGGTGCTGCAATCTCTCTCTACTAATTCTGGGCAGTTGAAAGTATTTAATCCCAATACTCTTTCATCATATTCAATAGCTCCCCAAAGACGGCCCGGCTCATATCTTGATGGTAAATAAGTTCGTGAAGGGAGCTCAGGCAAATATTTCAATCTCTTGCAGTGTTGTAAGTTTAAAACTAACAGTTTCGAAAGGTGCTTGAGGCTGGGTAGTGTTTCAAAACTGTTTCCCCTTAATAATAGCCTTTGTAAGAAATGGAAATTTCCAAAAGCATCAGGGATTTTAAGTAAATTGCAGAAACTTAGATCAAGTTCACGCATACATGAGAAAATAGACAAGGAAGGCAACAAACATCCAACTGAATCTTTATGTGCATCCTCAAAGCTTTTGTCGAAGGCCACAGAAGGCCATGGACGCCACAACTTTTTGAGGAATGAGAATATTGATTGGGAACAACCGGCAGCTTCACCCATACGAAGCTTCTTCAAATGCCTTGCATCCCTTTGTTCTTCTGATAAGTAATGGATATTATATAGGTTTGAACAGCTGGAAAGACTTAGGCATTCGAGAGAATTGAGTCCCAATATGGTGTTGGGTAAGCTTACGAGACTTTTGCAATTTTTCAAATTTAAATAAATAAGCTTTCTTAGGTGACCAATGGATGGATGTATCTGCCTTAGTTGTACACATCCTTCGAGATCTAACACTTCAAGATTTAGGTCCTCTACAAAATGTGGCAAGTCAGTGAGACTTCTGCAGTCTTTTAAATATAAATAAGTAGGCTTTCTTAGGTGACCAATGGATGGATGTATCTGCCTTAGTTGTACACATCCTTCGAGATCTAACCCTTCAAGATTTAGGTCCTCTACAAAATGTGGCAAGTCAGTGAGACTTTTGCACTCTTTCAAATTTAAAACAGTAAGCTTTCTTAGGTGACCAATGGATGGATGTATCTGCCTTAGTTGTACACATCCTTCAAGATTCAACTTTTCAAGATTTGGGGCCTCTATAAAATTTGGCACCTCGATTAGATTTGTGCAGCCAAAGACATCCAAACGTCTCAAATTTGGTAGAGGCTGCAATGAAGGGTCAATAGAAAGAGGCAAAATTAGTAATAACACTTAGGCCATTATTAATTATTCAAACAGAAATCTAATAATACAGTATATGTCTGTTGATACATTCATTTAAAGAAAATGAAATTAGAAAAAGCATAAAAATTTACACTACCTGTGTGCCTTCCCATAATTTTTTGATGTTACTCCCACAAAGATTCAGCTCAACAAGTTTTTGTGGCTGAAAACATTGAGGTAGAAAGTCAAAGGGATATAGTTTCCAAGTAAGATATCCTAATTCATTGGAAAGACAATTTAGGCTTCCTGACAAATTTCCATCACAATCTCCTAATTCATTGGAAACATAATATCGGTTAATGGAAAAAGTTCCATCACAACCAAGCATAAGCAACTTCAGGTTTCTCATTTTTGATAGAACATCAACTCTATATGTTGTTTTAGGAAGCCTCCAAACAATTATGGCTTCAAGATTTTCTGCTTCCTACAACATTGCAAACAAGAATAAAAATGTTAGATCTTTTGAAGTATATACAAATTCTAGAAAAAATGGAGCAACCTTACATTTATACATTCAAAAAACTATTTTACCATATTGTCCGACATAACTTTGAAGAGATCTTTATAATCCCATAATCTACTCCACTTTCTTGGCTCTTTAGGTGATGTTTCTCGAACAATACACTTGCCTAAATCACTCAGCAAGTCGTGCATATCAATCCACCCATGAGTAATGGTTATGAGTGATTTATCAACAAGAACTGGTAGGCCAATTTCAGGATCAAATCCACGAAAATCTAGGATTTCTTTCACACGTTGCTCATTTTCATTTTTAAAGAAGCAAGCAATATCTAGAAATATTTCCCTGTCTTTTCCTTCCAAATCATCATAACTTATTCGCAGCACATTCATAATATCCCTACTTTTATTGTCTCTTAGCCTAGCCAATGCACTTCTCCATTGTGAAACATTTCGACCAAACAAAGATTTGCCTATTACTTTAATTGCCAAAGGATGGCCTTGAGCATGTGATAGCAGATAGTGTGTCAACATTTCATAATCACTCATAATATAGTTACATTTGAAAGCATTTCGGCAAAATAATTGAACAGCATTGTCTAGATTCAACGGTTGGACTTGATAAATATGATTTACTCCATGTGTCCTTAATATGTGTTCATCCCTAGAAATTATGATGATTCTGCTCCCTTCACCAAGGCAATCATATAATAGAGTCTCTCTATTTCCTGTAAACATATTTAGTTGTTCAACTTGATCAACATTATCAAGAACTATTAATGCCTTTGCATTGCGTAGCCTTGTCCATACCAAGCATGTTCCGTCGGAAGCATTGCAAATCTCTTGATTTTTCTCATTTAGACATTGAGTAAGTATGTGTTTTTGTACACCTAATGTACTAGTATCTCGGTAAATTTTGCTTACGTCGTCAATGAAACAACGGAAATTATATTGATGAGAGATTCTTTCGTACAAAGCACGACCAAGAGTTGACTTTCCTATTCCACCCATCCCACTAATTCCGACAACTCGAACCTCATTAACCGAGCCCAAACATAAAAGCTTGGCTAATTCTTTGACACAAGATTCCACCCCAACTAGATTATCATTTGGAAGAGTTGAAAATTTTGGAGCCAATATATTTATTATCTTTTGAACAATTTCTTCAATCAGTGCAGGTTGTGAACTGAAAATTTAAAGAAAATAAAGAATGAAAAATTATCAGAACCACAACAGAATGTATATATGTACAGGACAAAAGATAGTTTCAGATTTTTTTAACACCATTCGCGTTAAACAAGTATAAATTTTGAGTCAATTTGCATGTTACCTCCTCAACTCCTCTGAATCTCTACTTTAAAAAGCGATAGTAAGTTTGATAACACAACGTGACTAAGAAATGATGAAATGTGTATGCACATGGATATAAATAAGTGACTGCATATAAATAAGTTACTTATTTCGGATATCCCAGCCAGAGAGATTGGCCACACGAGTCAGAGCTGCCCTCCATCTCAGAACTTCTTCCATCTTCTCTTTATCTTCTCTGAATCTTTCTTCGTGTTCTGCAAAGGCTATCTCATAATACCCACTCTGTTTCCGCACCTCTGATGGATCAACATCATAGAAAATTGGAAGAACACGACTCGGGGATGCTTCATCAGTGCAGTTGCAGATGTGTGCAAGTTCACGCAAACACCAAGTTGAGGAAGCATAGTTCTTTGAGAAGACCACGACGAAAAGGCGAGACCCTTCAATGGCCTGTAGCAGCTCGGGTGCTATGGATTCGCCTTTCTTGAGATCTGCATCATCTTTGAAGGCATCGATTCCATTTCTACGGAGAGCTTGAAAGAGAAAAGCAGTGAAGTTGTTGCGCGTGTCTTCACCGCGGAAGCTGACAAACACGTCATATGTTGTCCTGATGGCATGAGATGAAGAAGAAGTGCATTGGACGACGGTGTTAGAAGCCATTGCAAAAGCAGTGAAGGTGCAAAGTAAGGTCAATGGTTTAGGGATACAAAGAAAGCGTGGAGAGTGAAGAGATGAAGAAATATTATAAAGCTAATAATTGCGTCTTAGAATTTTCATTCTTCAAGCCTTGTGGGGCCTTAGGCGTGGTGGTGCAGTTGCAAAAGCAGATAGCCAAATCTATTCTTTTATTGATAAAATATAAAGTTAATATGTTCCTACTTAATTTTTCCAGCCTCCTTTCTACTGAAGATAATATAAATTATGTAAAAGCCACTAATTGTGAGATTTTGACGTTTTTCTTTCAATATTCTCCACTTAGCTTTCCAATAATTGCGCTTTGATTCCTGTGCGGTCTAGTTGGGTGCACTTTTACTTTGTGATAAAAGCTAATATGAACACACTTTATTATTTGGTTTCCGTGTTTCTTCCACTGAATAGAATAACTTATAGATTCTGATAAACATTATTAAAAGCTTGTAGAATATATATTTTTTATTTTCTCCCATGAAAAAACTTATTAAAACATTAAGAGGTTATCCCACATATATAATCGTATCTTAGATTGCTGAATATATTTTAAAAAAAAAAAGTGTTATTGTATAAATTGTTGTATGAGGACACGTCCAAATTACCCATGAAAAGCCAGGATAGTTGAATTGCTCATGCCCATGCCTATCATTACCCAATTTCTCCTCTGTCTCATTCTATTCTTCTGTGTTGTGTAAGATATATACAACTTCCTAATGAATGAGGGTTATGTAAAGTTACATTCTGTAAAGGGTAGAGACCAGCCTCTCCAGCAATATATATATATATATATATATATATATTAATCAAGGAAAAATATGCAATGTATACTGGTTGGACCATGTACAAGCTACATATCCAATTCGACCAAAGTTTAATTACAGTTTAATCATAAATTTAACTGTATTGCACCAATCAAACCATGATCCAGAGGTCTTATTGTTTTAGTCTTTGATCTGGTTTCCAAAACATTGCAGCAGGGAGAGCATTGGTCGATGTAACTTCCTTTTCTATTTCTGTTCTTTTTCTTAAATAATACAAATGTTTCAAACTAGCAAAGCCTCCTCATGTTAGAGCACAGAGGATAGCTGTCTAGATCAAAAATCTGAAGCATTCAATTTGTGTTATGTACATAAGACATGAAAAAAGAAGAAAACAAAATTATTGTGAAACCATGTATGAAAATATAATTCAAAACCATTGTCTGTTCAATCTTCAATCTAGTTTCCAAAACATTGCAACAAATAATGTTGGGTAATGTCAGTTTTTGACCTATTGTTTTCTCATGAATCAAAATCCTTGAGACTAGTCAAGCCATCAAATGACAGAGGACAGGGCAATGGCTGTTTGGATCAAAATCTGAAACAGATTCTATTTTTTGAAGCATATAAAACTTGAAAACAGAAAACCAAGATATGGTCTGAAATCTTTTTCATAGATTTTATGTTCTGATTATTTCATTGATTGATTGATCAGGAATCATTTTTTAAACTTCTGTTCATATTGTTCATATTGATCAGGAATCATTTGTTTAAACTTCTGTTCATATTTCGGCCTGCCTCAAGGTAGACCGCAAGCACCATGTTGAGGAGGCATAGTTTTTTAAGAAGACCACAACGAAAATACGAGTTCCTTCAATGGCTTGTAATGGATTCACCCTTCTGAAGATCTCCATCATCTTTGAAGGCAAAATGTCATTTCTACGGAGCTCATATGTCCTTATTGCATGAGATAAAGAAGAGCTGCATTGAATGGTGGCGTTAGAAACCATTAGTGAAAGCAAAACTTGTTGAGAATTATCAGTATTAGAACCACTGTAAAGGTTGAAAGCAAGGACAAGTTTCTTTGGATACAAACAAACCGTAGGTAGAGAAGAAATATAAATCGATTCAAGTCTTGTGGCTCTTGACACTTTAATTTTTCACTCTCCTTTCTACAAGGGTAACGCAATATTATATAAAAGCAACTTATTGAGCTTTAGGCGTTTTCTCTTGAAAGCTTCATATATAGTTGAGTTTAACAGTCTTTAACTCACATCCACGAGTTCATGTTTTCTACAAAATAAAAAGAATAAATTAACTTTACTTTTCCAACTTTTTCAATTATATGATTCCCAAATCCAATAAACAACATGATCTTACAAAATCAAGCGAGCATTATTCAAATCTCCACCAATAGCAGTGGCACAATTGCTGCGAAGGCACAAGGCTAAGCTCATCCTTGATTGCCCAAAAACTTGTACCATATGTGTGATGGAGTTGACTCGGATGCTACAACTGTAGAAGAAAATATACCTATACATAAAATGAACAAATTAAGTTGATATTAGTAAGACACATGAATAAGCATAGTCTATATTGATTTCCAGGGCCCTTATCATTGTTTTATTGAAGGTCACGGTCCCATAATTTTGTCAATGGAGTTTCATGTCATAGTGATGCAGATTACTGTACTGTATACCATTGTTTTGTAAAATGTTTGGGTATGTACATTATTTTGGTTTACAAATATTGTACTTGTACCTGAAACTAACTTATGCTCTGTCTCCAATATATATTAAATTAATTAATGAACATGATTATTAACAGCTGACTAAATTCTAGCGAGAAAGGTAAACATATTTTCTACTTATTTGAAGCTAATATGATCGCACTCACACCTTATTTCCCAACTTTCCTTTCTCCCAAAGCTAACATAGTCATGTATAACATCCCTTGCTTTCAGTTTAGGCATTTTTTTTCCCTCGTGGCAACATTCCAACCTACTTTTCTACTGTCCTTTCCACGAAGGTAATATAATAATGTAGAATTCTCTAATTGTCGTTTAAGCATCTTTTTTTTTTAAATTAAGTTTATGATACTCTAATTTATTCTTTAGGTTTGATTTTGTCCTCTTATTATTTTCAATTAGGTATCAAAAAAATTTAGTTCAGTTGGTTGAACACGACAATGGACTGTTGTCAACACAAATAAAGTTCAATTAGGTTTTTTTTTTTTTAAATGAATTCGATTCGATCCCAATTTTTTTCAATTTGTTTAAAAAAATTAAAAAAATAAGACTAAAATTGTTTTTAAATATGATCAAATTGAACACATTTTAAAAAAGAAAGGACACGATTGAAGGGTTTAAAAATAAATGATCTAAATAAATCATTTTAAAAAAATGTACTACCAATTGAACCTTAAAATAATAAAAGAATCAAATTAAATTTAAAATTAAATTAGAGGACTAAAAATGTAATTGAACTTTATATATAAGAGAGATAGAGATGGTATTTGAACATTTCCTATTTTAAACATCCCATCAACACGTTTTATTTTTTTCTATTTTATTCATATCACATTATAAATCCTAATATCCTATAATACTTTCCATTTATGCTTTTGACAAAAGGGTAAATGATGCTTGGATACCCCTTTAAATGTCCATAACTTGGGAGAGATAGAGAGAGGGGAGAAATAAGTTATTGATTTAATTTTGAATATTGATGAGATGTTTGTAATTTTTGAGTGCTCAAATATAATTACTCTTCTTTTGATGAAACTAGCTTATAACATCAATAAAACATAAAAGATTCTTGAAGACAGATTCTTTCATATAAAGCGCGATCCATAGTTGTTTTTCCAATTTCACACTCATGCCACAAATTCTAACAACTTGACATCATTAGCCAACCCCAAATGTAAACCTTTGTCTATTCTTTCTAGAATGTGTACATAGTATGACCTGAAAATTTTAAAAATATGACTAAGTGCAGAAATAGGAAAAAAAATGAAAATTCATCATATATGTCGTCGTCATCGCGTGGAGAGAGTTTTTGTTCTGCCTTAACTAATTGTTTCCAAACATGCTATGAGAAGAGCTGCTTAGGACATTAATGCAATTGCCAAAACGTGGAAGAAAACTTGTCGAAATGAAATATAAGTCAACCCTCAAATCAAGCCAAGTCAATTGGGAAAAAGTGGCAAAAGGGGAAAGTCTCTTCCTTTCTGAAGGTTCTTCCACTTCTACTTTCCAGTTAAAACTATGCTTCCACGAGTCACTCTTCATTACCATAAATATGTTAAATTTAAATTTAATATAATATACTAATTAGTTTAAATTTGTATTCATTTTTAATTAGGTTCTTGTAGGACCTAGTAATTAATACCAAAGTAAAATAAATAAATAATTGTTCAACGGCCTCGCCAATTGAAACAAAAAGAAAGTTCAGGACCTAACTAAAAATTTAGTAAAAGTTTAGAGACGCACATAGTAATTAAATCATTTTTTAGTATTCCTTTTTGTCCTTTTCATTAATTCTACTTAGTTTAGTCTTGACATTCTTGGGTAATTAGTTAAAAAAATGAAAAATATTAATTAAAATAGTTAGATTAAATGGTTGGAATTAGTAAAATTATTTTGATCAAAAGTGTAACTGTAGGAATTGGCCTTCAATTTGTATGATTCTTAATTTCATAGACAGAAAAAAAATTATATATTGTTTCTATTTTTTAAAAAAATTTAAGATTTCTGAAGTAATGTCTAAACTCAATGATTAAAGCAAAAGCTAAAAGATCATGTATGGAACAAGTAAATACCATTTTCATATTGTCTAATATTTAATTATAAAAAATTCTAAAAAACAAATTATAAAGAAACACGAGCAAGAAAAGAAAGTAGATACCACTCAATAAATGAAATAACTACTAAAGACTTTATTTTCTTTTTAGTTATTTGAGAATTATCCAATTTGAGTTATATGAAGAATTTTTTTATTACAAAAAGAACATATAAATAAAAATACTTAATTTGATGATTTTATTGTTCTATTTGACATGATCAGATTACCAAATGCATCAATAGGAGAGGAATGAATAGCAATATTAACAGAATGCCAAGCAGAGTGGCCCTCGTACTATCTCTGCCTTTCACATTCCTAACTCTGCTATATGTGATCTGAAAGGAATGAATTGCAATAGTAACAAAATGCCAAGAAGAGTGGCCTTCTTACTATCTCTGCCTTTCACATTCCTAACTCTGCTATATATGATCTGTTATAACAATTATTTCTCCAAACATTCGATAACAACTGTTTGAAATCAATTAAATGATTAACTTAATTTTGTTGAATATATCAAAATAGATCATGGGCTCCATTGGAAGACTACATTTGTTTCCAAGATTAGTGTGCTTGTGAGCACTTATGCTGCTATATACATGTAACAATGAATGTTATGTTTCAGAGTTCGAAAAAGGTTAATTAAACCAACAATAAGTGATGCTAATTTGACATCACCTTCTATGAAATAGATTCGCATGTTTTGGTATCAAATTGGAAAGCATATTAGTTGTTTCATTGCTAACAGAATTTTAACACAAGCTCAAACCATTTTGGAAAACCAAGGAATTAATACAGCACATACACAAGAACACGAATACAGTTAAAAAATGGAAATGGAGCGTTAGAGGAAAGTTCGATCTAAGTACGTAGTTGTCATACCCTAATTCTGTCCGGGTAAAAAAAAGGAAAAAAAAAGAAAAAAAAAAGAGAATTGAAGAAGAAAAAAGGGCCCCAAAGGAACCTAATGAGCTCATTGAGAGCCCATTAGGTCAAACAACTGCAACACACATAAAAGAGGCAAATTTGTGTATTAATGGGAGGGGGAGGCACGAATTCCAAGGAGAAATAACAAACCAATCAAACACCGCCATATGACAGTGGGACCAGAGGAGGAGGAGGGGTCTCTCAGGTAACCTCCATTCTCTCCATTTCCTATCTTCCTTTCTCCCCTTCTCTTTTCTCCTTCCCTAACTTCTTCGTTTTTTTTCCTTTCATTTTTGGTTTGTTTCTTCTTGTTTCATCTCGCCAACGAGAACCCTGGAGCCACCTCCAACTTTGCTGTGGTGGCTCGAGGTGGTGCGAACTTCGTGCCTCTCCACTCTCCATTTCTTCTCTTCTCCTATTTCTTTTTTTCGTTTTTACCACCACCGCACAACCCCCGTGTGAAACAACCGCTTCTCTTTCGTAATTATTTCCAAAACGACTTTCGTATTTATTGATTTGTTGACTAAAAAAAAATTTTTCCTTTTTTGTATTTTATATTTTTTTCGAAAAAAATAAACAATAATAACATAAATCAAAATTCAAGCTAAAGTGGTTTAATTTTTTAAATAGCATTTTATTATATATATTTTTTCCGAAAACACATAATAATATAAATTGAAATGTCACGCTAAGTTGGTAAAAACTTTTTTTTTTTAAACAGAGTATAACACGTATAAAGATGTAGGTATATTTACCTAGTGTAACCATAATTCTCGTCTCCATAAATATATATCACATAATAATAATATACAATCCATGATGTACAAACCACAATGTATCCATAGTCCACATATAAATAGTCCATTATATAGAGCTAAATATCAATCATCAGAGACAATGATTCACAACGGCTATATCTTCAAGTATCATCCACCTCACTGTTTTTCTGCTCGCCCAATTTATTTGGGGTCATCACAGGTGTCAACCACAAGACACAAAAAGGGTAAGTCAAGATAAATCAAATTTAATTATATACAGAAATATTAAATAAATTAAATAAATAATACGTGCTAGTTAAATAAAATACAGAGAACATAATCATTTATTAAAATTAATCCCATCATTTTCATGCACAACAGGTAAGAAAATGCATGTTCATCTTATTATATGATGCATGACTGAGATCTCAGCAACATCTAAATAATTGTGGCCACTGTCAGATAACCCCACCCTCAACTCAGTGGAACGAACCTATCCATCCCGTCAGGGTAGCCCAGTGTCGCGTAGGAGTCTCACTCTCATCCATGTGATCATCATGGTGGTGTGGTTCTCCACTGTCTCAACTACCCCCAAGTTAAAAACACGTATGGAACTCAGTTAGTTATCTGACCCTCTTTATGAGATTTAACATCTCATCATCCCATGCACATGAAATGCTTCACTGGTTTATTTTATATCTTATAATTTATTATTTCATTTTTCATCACTTCACCACATCACAGAATCATCTTTTTAGTGTTTCAAGGTCATCCTCCCAGGATCATCATCATGTCATTATCATCTTATCACAATATCAACATCATAACATCACAGAGTTACCAACACAGTCTAACAATAACACAGGGTTTTCATCAAATCCAAACAATTTCATTACTTAATTCCATTAAAAGTCTCTTACTCATTGCTATTAAAAGCTTTTAATGATGATAAAATTAAGAGGTGATACAGTCCATAATTTTCAATTAACAACAGCAGTTAATAACATAAATACAGAAATCATAAGTTAAAACTAAAAACGTATTTAATTTTAGTTAGAAGGTATATACATAATTTTTTTTCATAATTAACTTAACTTATGGAGTATAAATATCATAATTTATGAAACATAACAACTACCATAATTTATGAAATATAACAACATATAAAATAATCTATGTAACATAACTAAATTCTTCAATCACTCTTATCACCTTATAATTTGTGTTAGATTTATTTAACCAGTTTCTCCTAAGCTTACAGTCTTAATTCCTTTTTACACTTCTAAATTCCTTGATTCCTTTTCATAAACTTAAATCATTCTATTAATACTTCTTGCATATAGTCAAATTTAATTTATCAAAACTCCCTTACCTTAATGGATTTCTAAACTTAAGTTGGCCTTAGAGTTCTTCCTTTTCTCCACGTGACCTCCTCCAAATTAGCTTGTTGAATTTTAGTTTATGGTGGAGTTTAGAAAAAGATTTGAAACGTGCAGTTTTTTAGAAAAACAAAGGTCCTTGGTAAGTGGCACGGCTAAGTTTAGAAAAGGAAGGGAATGTTTGTTTGGAAATTGCTAAATTAGAAAATGACATAGTTTGGCTAATTGATGTGTACCCGTAGCTTTTCCACTTCAACACCGGTCCCTTTTTATAATCCCCACCTTAGGTCACACTTATTAATTGCAAGCTCATCACCTAAGGTCCTTATTAATTGCTCATCCAATTACGTTCTTCCAACCAAGCTTGCAAGTACTAACAAGTACTAAGCACTTATTCCCCCTTATCTCCTAATTCTTCACGGTTTTGGCTTCAAATGGGAAGGTC
>PYAF01004918.1:622152-641592 GCA_007407185.1 Glycine tomentella
AGGCAAAATCACTCGCCTGGGCGAGCTTACCAAGGCTAAAACACTCGCCTGGGCGAGTTAAAGTGTTCCTGGGCCTTTTGTTTTGGGCTTCAGCCTGATTTGCTTGTCGCACCCCCTCCGTTAAAAAACCCGTATTAATAAAATGCTCATTCTGAATTGGTTCACCGTTGGATCTTCTTAAAATTTTAAAGGTATATTTATAACTTACATATCTAGCTTTTGACCGTTGGGATCTTTGAAATAAGGCCTCTAAGTGTCTACGTGTTCTGCCAAATAGGCCTTACGGAATCTTTGATCATTCACGGAAGCTACGAAATCAAGCACGAAAGGGTCGCTCAACTTACAGATTGAATTTCTAATAATCCCTAAAATAATTCTATCAATCCATACACAATAAATCGAAATATTGGGGTGTTACAACTTGGCCCATTCCTTGCTCATGACACCATGTTTTGTTTTAAGTTTACCATTTTATTCTCTTGTTAATTTAATTTATTACATTACTGAATTATTTCAATGGCTAAGTTTCCGTAACCTTAAAATTAAGGGAAACTCCTAGGGTTAGTTTTATCTTTCTTACAAAATTTTCTTATACCTTGGTTAGCCAAAATTAATTCCTATCTCTAAATAAATTTCTAAGTATCTTACTAATTTAACAAAATATAATTTCTATCAATCCTCTAGTATTATCTCAAGATATAAAATATTGGGGTGTTACACCGTGCAGCCACCGCGTCGCCAATACACCTCCCCCTTTTCATATCTACACTCCTTCCCCTTTTGGGCTAGACCCATTTTGAAATTAAATAAGTACTACTAATTGCACTTCCTTTCTCCGTGTATGCACCCCTAATTACTAAGTGTCCTCCCCAATTCTATTATATCCCTTTCTATTTCCATTTAATTATTCAATTATTCATTTATTTTTGCATTAGTATCTTTAGTATGTACTTATGTTTCTTGCACTCCATGTTGGGTCTTCGACTCGTTTGGTGATGTTTCAATAACATGTGGATAGATTTTGTGAATATCATGCTGGGTCCCTGACTTGCTTGATTTCGTATAGTTTACCGCAATTCCAATTTTTTTCCTAAAAATACTCAAATAAATTATCACTCAATTCTCTTTTTTTCAAAAAATTACGTATTACTCGAGATTGCTTTAAGGTCCAATGCCTTAAGCGATTCTCCCCGCTTTTTCTTCAAATTTAACTTCGTTTCAAGGTCCAACACCTTAACGACTCTTTTTCACGCAATTGAAACAAATCTTTCGAAAAAAGATAAAATCAACTCAACACACAAGTTGTTTTCTAACAAAGAACAACTTAAGTCTGATTTCTTCATTGCACTTGGGGATACGTAAGAGCGATACAAACCCTTTGTTGACCTCAAAAACTAAAAAAAAAAATAAGATCTTCTCTTTTCTAAAAATAAAATTTGATTTCTTCTTCTGAATAAACAAAAATAAAGCAAACATAAGTCATGTTATTAAGGAAAAACAAATAATTGAAAAATCATTTTATTTTTAGCACACTCGATTAAGGGCTCCATCTTTGTGATGGACGCATGGGGTGTTAGCACCTTTCTTGTGCGTAAATGACTCCTAAACTCTTTTTCTCTAAAATCGTAGACCATTCCTTATCTTTTTTTGTTTTTTCGATGTTTTCCTTATATAAATGTTGGTGGCGACTCTCCCCATTTTTTTCCTTTTTTAGAAAAATGATCCTTCATCTTTATCCTTCTTTTTTATCGCCATCCAATGTTGTTATAGCACTCAAAATCATTTATCCATACTTCTGATCGAATTTGTGATGATTGTGTGATACTCCAATATTGTTATAGCCACCAGAATCACTAAGAATTTGTGATGATTTGAAGCTAATGGGTTAAGCATGGTTCTAATTTCTCAGACATTTAACATTCCAGTTCAGTTCCACGACGTGACGTAAAACATGTTTGATGTTATGCTTGGTGAGACTTTGGCTGTGAACTTCCCTTTGCAATTTCATCATACAACTGATGAAAGTGTTGATATGAGTAATCCAAGGGATGGACATTTGTGATTGGTGAAATCACTTTCTCCCAAGGTAACTACATTGGTTGAGCAAGAGTCAAACATAAATACCACTCCTTTCTTCAACAGGTTTATAGAAACCTTGGATTTCTACTTGCCAATGTTTGAGTCCATCGATGTGTCTCTTCCAAGAAAGAGCAAGGAGCGGATTAATATGGAGCAACATTGTTTGGGTCGGGATATTCCTAAATTTAGAAACCAAATAATGTTATTGATGCTTCTCTATTGTGTATCCTTTTTTGGTTTCATTGGTGCAAAAAATCTTGCATCCATATTCAACAATGCCTCCAATTCTTCACTATGAATTTTCCTTTTCGTTTTGCAGTTGCTATTGTTTTCTTTAATGGCCAAAAACTTACACTTACGAGGCAACAAATTTCATGTTGCATCATTGTTAAACTTGATACCTGAAAGGTGCAGTGGCTACAACAACCTACAACATTCATCATGCTTGTATTGGTGGTCCGCCTAGTACCACAAACACAATGTTAGTTTAAGGGTTCTACACCACAAAGAGAGAGAGAGAGAGAGGGAGAGAGAAAGAGATAGGAAGAGGAAGAAATAATATTTGAAGAGCCAAAGACAAATTAAAAAATTAAATGACAAGTATAAAATAATGTATGGGACAAAATAACTAGCTAAAAATTACTATAACAATATTGAATCTTTTAAAAAATAATAAAGACCAAGAGCATGTCTTTTCACCTTATTCAGACAAAGTAGAATTTACTATAACAAAATTGCATCTTGTAAAGAGATGATTGGACTATCTATCCAAAACCAGAAGGGATGGTAAAATTGAATGCTACTTGTTGCTTCTACCGTGCATCCTTTTTTTGGAATGTTTGTTGCAAATCATGCATCCATATTCAACAATGCTTCCAAATCTTCACTATGACAGAAGTGTAGCCGGATTGCTATTGCTGCTACATGTTTTCTTCAATTGCCAAAACCTTGCGCTTCTGAGGAAACAAGTTTTCATTGTGCATCATTAATTATTAAGTTTGATAGTTGTAGATCCTGTTCAAACACCCAACAATACTCGTATTTCTTCACCTCAACAAAAAAACCTGTAATCACCATGAAGATTGTTGTTTAAGGGACTACACATTCCAGTGAAACATGGTTGTGTGAAATAGAACAGCCACATGTGATCCGATTCATCTGTGACGAGACCTCCTCAGGAAAGAAGCGAAATGCTATATCGTTCTGTTTCTTGGGGGCCCTTAGTACCACAGACACAGCTATATGTCAGTTCATGGTTTCTACCCCAAAATAAAGAGAGAAAGAGATGAAAAGAGGAATTAGTGTGCTCACCTGTGTTGGTCCCAGATGAACTCAAGAGGGGGGTGAATTGAGTTTTATAAAATAATTCACAATTTAAAATCAAATTCAAAGCAATAATATGGAGATAAGGGATAAAGAAGACAAAATCAATTTTAACGTGGAAAACCCAATTGGGTAAAAAACCACGACGCGACGTCCAAATTGGATAATCAATCAAATGGACAGCTCCACTTTGGTAATTTTATGTACACGAGTTCCTAGTATCCTAACCTACCCTTACACAACAATTATCCCAGCTGATATCCTTATTTCCCAGCAAAAAGCTCTTGTCTCAATTCACGAAGAATAGAGACAGACTGATATCCTTGTTTACTAGCCAGACTGGTATCCTAGTTTCCCTGCCAGAAGTCGCATGTATCAATTAACCAAGAACAGAGATAGAACTGGTATCATAGTTTCTCAGCTGCAACCTTTTCTAAAATCAAGAAGAAGAATACAATAAAATAATTACCTTTACACTTCTATTCCTTAAGCAAATAGGTACCTTTAAATCCTAATAGAGAGTTGAAGAATCAGACTTGCCAAACTCTTCTATATGATCTCACAACAATTCTCTCAATAATGCAAACATAAAATCTCTAAACTCTGATAATATTTGGAATGGAATGCATGGATAAAACACAAACATATGTTTCTATTTATACTAATTTAAAGATATGATTTTATCTAAATTTTGAATTTAATCTTAACAAAATTTATCTTATCATGAAATGCAATCTTAAAGATAATTATATTGACAAGATCAATCTTCTAATTTCCTTACATAAAATCTAAAAAATAAATAGAAATAAATCTTTTTAATTCCATGTCATCTTGAATGATATCAATCTTCAGGATTCTTTAAATAATCTTATCAATTATGTTGATCTTCATAAATCCAAAAAATATCAGTAACTTCAAGATATCAAATCCAAAATATTAGTAACTTCAAAATATCAAATAATTATTATCAGTACAATAAATCTAATAATATGACTTTCATTGTTTGTTTGTTATCATCAAAACTTTATAAATATTTTTAACCATAAAAGGTTCAACAAATATCCAAGTGAACAATTTGTTCATCCACGAAAAACACATGTTGGTGCAGCGTTCCCTCTCAACTAATTATGGGCAGTTGCAAATATTTAATCAATCTTGACTTTATTGCTCAAGTGTATTCATTTTTGAATAAGTAGAAAATTCAAGTTGTTTTTGAATATGAATAAATGAAAACCATGCAAATTAATTTGATCCTGAAATTCTTCGACATTTATTTCATTCATGCAACTAAATGAGAGTTCAAACTTGACTTATTTCTTTTGTCAAAAACCTGAAATTACTAACTCTACTGCAGTAGCCATATTAGTTATTACATACATGGTGGTGCTATCAGCTCAGTAAATAAGCTAAAAACACATATTTCAAAGTCAGAGTGTGATTATATCTAACTTAATTTGTAGATGATATCGATGCTGACCTATACATGTCACCAAACTCTTGCATAAAAGGGTGGATAATATCAACAAGGTCTTTGCTTCCACTATTCCATCTCCAAAAGGCTTGCCAGCTCCTCATTACTTGGCTGGTCAATCTTACAAGGCTCCTATTCTACTTGGACCTTAGAGCAACGATAATATCATCACTTAAATGTTAGAAATTTTCCTTTATGTGGGCAATATTAATTAATTAGTTTTGTATTTTAAAATAATTGGCTTAATGGATATTCCAATTTTGATGGCCCATTGTTGTAATGTCCTGAATTTTAAGCATGTAATTAAGCCTAGATTAAGCCCATGATTAAGGATTAGAGATAAGCTTAAGGGTGGTCAGAGAAAAGGCTTGAGAAAGAGATGGAATAGGCTATTTTGACCTGTGGCGCTATCCGCGTGGAGTGTGGCGTGACTTACGCCAGAGGCCTAGAATAGGCCAATCTTCTTTGGCATCTCACGCTCTCAGCGTGGGACTCGCGCTTCAGGCGTGACGAGGCAGGGAATTTGGCGCCATCCGCGCAGGGTACGGCGCGATCCGCGCCAGATGTGTAACTCAGGCCAATTAGCTCTGCCATCTCACGCCCCAAGCGTGGAAGTTGGCGCTCCCAGCGTGGACCCACAGAGGCTTTGGCGCGATCAGTGCGGAGTATGGCGCTGCCAGCGCCAGATGCCTGAAAGAGGCCAATTCTTTCTGCCATTTCACGCTCCCGACGTGGGATCCACGCTTCAAGCGTGGCTGGGCAGTAGGGTGGCGCGACCCGCGTGGGATGTGGCGCGAGTCGCGCGGGACCGGCGGATTTGCTTTTATATAAGGCCATTGGGCTGAGAGAGAGGAATAAAAAGAAAAGAAAAGGGAAGAGAGAGAAACCGCCATTGACGCGCTTTGAGAGCTTCATATCTTACCCATCTCTCATCTAAACACCTTGGACCCTACTGAGAAAGTGGTCAGAGCTTCGAGATAAGCTAGTGACTTAGCTTGATTCTCGAGAAAAGTCGACCTACGGCAAGATCGAGATTCCAAAGGGAGTTTTTGGAATC
The DNA here is from genome assembly GCA_007407185.1 of Glycine tomentella. NCBI lineage: Eukaryota > Viridiplantae > Streptophyta > Magnoliopsida > Fabales > Fabaceae > Glycine > Glycine tomentella. The sequence continues at coordinate 628,083 of PYAF01004918.1, forward strand.
GGAGAATCGGGACTAGAGAAGGCGTTGGCTGAGCGATCTAACCTAGGGAAAGTGGTTCCCTGGTGTGTCTGAGCTACACAGAGGTAAGAAACTCGAGCCTTAGCTGTTGGTTCTGTGTTGGGTCTGTGGGGGTGTTTTGAGGATCTTTGAGAGATGTTTTGGAGGTGTTAGAGCCGTTATTAGGCTCGGACTCTGTAGAGTCTTATGCTTAGAAAGGTATTCTGATAAAGTTAGAGCCTTGAATCATCATTTCTGATGAAGTTTGATGTTGGCTCTGAATCTGTATGAGCAGATGGAAAAGGTCGACTATTTGACTAGTCTGGACCTTAAAGCAGTTGACAAAGTTGCTCATGAGAGTGTATAGATAATGTTTATGAGTTGAGATTGTTAATTAGGAGAAGTTGGTTGTCAAGCAGATATCTGCTTGATTATAGCTTGATCAGAGTCTTGATGGAGGCTCTGTAGCCTTGTATGGGATGAGAGGGATCCTGTTGAGGATCAGATGATCACTCATAAAGTGATTGGTTTGTAATTATGGAAAGGATGAGAGTTTCCTTTCATTTGAACGGTCTAGAACGGTATTTGATTATGTTATATGCTTATTCTTGTGTAGGACGTGAGCGTGAGAGCTCTGGTGGCGTAGACCACGAGGCCGGGAGAGCCGGTAATCTGTCTAAAGCAGGTAAGCTCTTGGTCCTTGATTGTGCATCCTTTGTTGTGTTCCACCATACACCAAATGAGGTGATGGTTCTGATATGTGTGTGGATGCATGTAAAATGCTGTGAATGATGTCTAATGATATGATTGCTTGTTGAAATGTTGTTTGAACCCTGTGAAAGGGTAACTGATGCCTGACATGTGATATGAACCCAGAAATGGGTGATTATTGTGCATGCTATGATTAACTGATGAATGATGATCTGTACCCTGTGAGAGGGTAATTGATGAGAATTGATAAGTAATGCTTGATGATTAATCCCTAAAAAGGGAAATTGATGTGTATTGATATGATGGATTGATTACATGCTTGATTGAATATGATGACAATGAGAATGCATGTTGTACTTGAATGTTATCCTATTGTAGTAGGATAGATGACTTGATATTGAGTAAGACCTGGTGAAAGATGTGCCTGCGATATGGATGTAGCCTCCTACGAAGAGATGTTCCCATATACACAGATGTAGTCTTTCCCAGGCAATTGTATTGTATTAGAGGATGAGATGTTCCTGTGATATATGGATGTAGCCTCCTACGGGGAGATGTTCCCATATACACAGATGTAGCCTCACCAAAAAGGAGATGTGCCTGATATATAGATGAAGCCTCTATACAGAGATGTACCTATATAATCAGATGAAGCCTCCGCTAGGGATTCATGCAAGAGATGTGCCTAGTATATAGATGTAGCCTCCCTAAGAGGAGATGTTCCTATATACTTAGATGTAGCCTCTGCATGACAGTGATTGATGTGATTAATGGCTATATGCCATGATTATGCCTAGTTTTGATTGATGGATGTGTATTGAGTTATCCTTTGAAATTGATGATGATGATGATGTATGATTGTTGTGATTGGATTGATATATGTATATGTGTGTGTTTATCAGTGAACCAGGGGAAGGGAATACCTTCAAGGGCCCTGAGTTTACTGAGATTTTATATTTCACCCCGTTTGTGGGAATTTATGATGCAGGTGATTCCTCTGGAGTAGCAGATAGATTCCAAGGCAAGAAGCCTATGCAGGATTAGCTGTTGTTGGACACCTTAGGCATAGATGACATGAGCCTATGGCTCTGATGTTTTGTATCTTGTTTTGATTATGGTTTTGACATACCCTGAGTGGATATTGTATAGTTTTGTTCTGTACAGAAAACATTATGTATGTTCACCATATTATAGTGTACAGTGTTGATGATAGTGTTGAAAATAAGGAACACTTACAATTAACCAAGAGGGGGGGTGAATTGGTTAATCTTGGGAAATTAAAAATTTCTTTGTACAAAAATAGAGTTTTAAAATCAGAGTTTGAAATCCCTTTGAAAATGAATATCTTTAAACAGAAAATAATCCAAGAATGATTGTGCCTTATGATTCAGTTTAGAGTTCACACACACAATTAAGATATCAGCAAAATATAAATCAACACAAGAGATTTATACTGGTTCGCCTCAAAACCTATGAGGCTACGTCCAGTTTTCTACTCAACACCTGAGTAGAATTCCACTATTGTAAATGTTTTCTTATAAGCAATTACAAAACTTCTCTTCTTCAAACCTAGAAGAAGTTCAGCAATCTAATACACCTATTAGATCCTTAGAAGCTACCCAAACTGAGAACCCCTTCTCAGCTTGTACTTGCAAACTCCTCTTTCTCAAACCTAGAGAAAGTTCAGAGATCCTTAGAAGCCTTACCCACTTCTCTTCTTCAACCCTAGAAGAAGTTCAGAGATCCTTAGGAGCAACCCAGCCTGAGCACACCACTCAGCTGTACTTACAAAACTCCTCTTCCTCAAACCTAGAGAAAGTTCAGAGATCCTTAGAAGCCAATCCCGCTTCTCTTCCTCAAACCTAGAAGAAGTTCAGAGATCCTTAGGAGCAACCCAGCCTGAGCACACCACTCAGCTGTACTTACAACACTCCTCTTCCTCAAACCTAGAAGAAGTTCAGAGATCCAAAACACCTTTTAGATCCTTAGGAGCAACCCAGCCTAAGCAAACCACTTAGCTGTACTTTGGAGAAAACCTATCTCCGCTTGTAAGATAAACTAATTACAACTTAATCAACAAATACAAGATATCTGCAGAAATTACAACACCCACAGAGAGTTTAGGAAAGAATTCACCTGATGATCCAAGACTGATATGAATATGAATGTAAGTTCAGGTTGAATGCAAACCAATTTGATGCAGAAAAAGCTTTCCTTAAACTTTGTGAGTGAAAGAGCTTGCTTCACTATCACTTTAATGATTCATGAACAAAAGAATGGAAGCAAGGCTGTACAGAACTCAGAAAACTGCCTAGAATGCACTATGTATGTGTAAAACGTTTGTGTGTATTCGTGCTTAACATTTAAGGCAAAATGAGTTTGTATTTATAGGCATAAAACTGAAGTAAAGCGCTCCAACGGCTAGTGTAAGCGATTAATTCGAGTTGTAATCGATTAAATGGACCGTTAATGAACGTTGGAGCTCTTACAACGTCTGGTTTAATCGATTAATCCGTTCTTGTAATCGATTAAATTTCCCAATGTAATCGATTACATAACTGTGTAATCGATTAAAATAGAGAGTCCATGTTTTCTGATAAAAGCCTGTAATCGATTACTGCCTATACGTAATCGATTAAAATAGTGAAAACAGCATTTTTCCAAAAGGCTTGTAATCGATTACTTAACCTTGTAATCGATTAAAGCAGAGAGTTGGATTTTTCAGAAATTATTTTAAACTTCATGTAATCGATTACCATATCTATGTAATCGATTAAAACAGAGAGTTGAACTTTTCTGAATTTGATAAAAGCTTGATGTAATCGATTAATCCGATGTTGTAATCGATTAAATTGTTCTTGATTTGTTTTCCAGAAAGCTTATGAACAATTTAATCGATTACATATCCATGGTAATCGATTAAAACGATTAGAAATGTTGTTTTCTCAAAAACTTGGCTTTTCTAAGGTTCCAAATCAAAATGCTTTGGACTATGATTGATGCAATGCATAAGTCATGTAATTATGAATGTGTATGAGATGCAATCAGATCTTGGATCACCATGATGCACTTTATTCCTTTACATTTAATCACAAATGTCTTCAATGCTTTGATCAATGTTGAAAGCTTTGTTGAATCTATCTTGAGTGCATGTTGAAAGCCAAAACCTTGATCTTGCATCACTTGATTCATCAAGCTCCCCCTCAATCTAACAATCTCCCCCTTTTTGGCTTTAAACATGCCAAATTTCTTGATTGAAAATTATTGGGACTTTGTGATTGAATGAGTAGCTTTTTGCATTGCACTTTGAACCTGAAAATTTTAACCATACCTTCCAAGAACAAGTGTCAAATATATCTGAGTTTTTGTGTATTACTTGTTCATGCATTTAGGAATCAAATTTGAGTCACAACTCCCCCTTAGTTGAACTTTTCCCCTTTAGTTAAACTTTTAGTTTCCCCTTTGTTTAATTTCTTCCCTTAAATTACTTCTCCCCTTAATTTGTTGATTTTCAATTTTCAATTTCTTCTCCCCCTAATTTGGCATATTAAAGGCAAAAAGCAAAACAAGCACAGCGGATAAGAAAACATCATTCATTAATAAGCATGAAGGGAATACATAGAAGATGGAAAACACACAAACTAGAATGAAAAACAGAAAAATAGAAAGTTCAGAAAACATAAATCTAAACATCTGGGGATCCACCACCCTGCCCAAGATTATACTCTATGTAATCTAATCTATCATTGATGGCCTTAAATGAATTTTGAACTTCAGTTTGAAACTCATTTTGTTGTGCCGCCAAGTCATGTTGTTGCTTCAACAAGTCATCCATTTTGGACAACATGAGATCTTCAAACTGGGAGTGAAGCGGAGGCTCATGTGCGGGTGCTTCTTCTTGAGGGCTTTGAGGTTCTAAGTCTTCTTGAGGTGGAGGAGGTGGCTGCCCCATTATCCATCCATCATCCGTCTTGTGGAGACCAAGCTTAGTTAGATGCTTCCCTTTGATTAGGCTATTTGATTCCGTAGTGTTATCCACTACTTCATTAGAAACATCTACTTTAAAATGATCAATAAAACGTGAAACAAGAACTGGATAAGGAAAGGGATGGTTGACAAGCCTCTTGGCTTTTACCATGATTTCAAGGAAAATAAGTACCCAATTCATTTGGATATGATGGAGGAGACCATACATAAGTTGTAGATCTTCGTCGGTGCACTGAGCATGGTTGGATGCGCGGGGTGTGAGAATGTAAGTGATGAAATAGTGGAGGAGGCGAGTTTCTGCAGTCATGGGACCGGTGCTTAGCCTATTTCGGATTATTACTTGTGGATTACTTAAGCACTCTCTGTATGTGCCAATCTTTGTGTAGCCTTGAGGGTCTTCATCGAATTCCCTCACTCCTTCATTGGAGATTCCAGCAATTTGTGTCCACAGCTCCGGTGTGATCTTCATAGAAACACCTTTCACAGAAGTTCGAAAGGTGCCATCCATGGAAGCTTTGCCGCACGTGTAGAAGACTCTGACAAGGTCTGGATAAAAGGAGCCTTGCATTTCCATGAATTTTCCAAGACCTTGGAATTCTAATAAGGCTGGAAAATGAAATCCTTCATCAATGAACCAATCAAAACTGATATATTTTGGAGGACAGATTGGTTTCATTGCATCAAAAGAGAGGTACTGCATTTTGTCAGATTCCTTTCGGAACCATAAGCTCAGTCTATCGGATTGGGGTTCAGTTTGGGGATTTGAGGTTTCTCCAACCTTTCTTTTTCCGGTTTTGGATGTTCTGACTTTCTTTGGTGCAGACATGTTGAAGGAAATGTCAAAGAAGATGTAGAGGGACAAGGATTCGTGTGGGTGACAGAAAAGCAAGAAAACAGAGCACAGCCTAAGGGAATGCAGAATTCTGATTCAAGAGGGAATGAATTTATGTGCAAAAGCTAATTGAATCACCAAGAGAGCTATATATAGGCACGATTCAGTCTTCAAACGGCTAAATTTTCGAAAATATAGCTGTTGGGAGCAGTTATTGCAATGATATAGCCGTTAGATGGCGTTGAGAAGCTGTCATTAAATGTGCAACGTCGTAAATAATCGATTAAACCGCAAGGTAATCGATTATTTCAGAGGAAATAAAACATTTTCAAAGTAGTGTAATCGATTAATCCGTTGTGTAATCGATTACGAAGTAGCTAGTTCCAGGCTTGAAGATGACCTGTAATCGATTACGATTCTAATGTAATCGATTATTTCATCTGGAAAAACAGGATGATGAACATTTTAATCGATTAAAAACGAAGTGTAATCGATGTTTCCAGAGAGTTGGTTATTTTGGACGAGCTTTGTAATCGATTACAAAGTTTATGGTAATCGATTACAGATGAAGCAAAAACTGATCCTAAGTGATCAGTAATCGATTACGAATACTATGTAATCGATTATCCCGGGCTTGGTTAAAGAGAAGAGCCATCAATTAATGATTTTAATCGATTATAATATCATTTAATCGATTACTTAAGTTCTAAAATCAAAAATAAAGCATTTTATCAAGTGAGGATGATCATTTAAGTCTAAAATTCACATGATAACAATGTTTAATGAACAAAGAGCACAAATTCAGAGCACATATTTGGATGATGCTTAACAACTTTATGATAACAGACAAACAGTAGTTATACATCAAACATGCTAATTTAGATTATGTTCATCAAGGATTTCAAGCAATTTTCTAAGAGTATAAAATCTTTTCTTTATTATTGTCTCCATAAGTGACAAAACTTCCTTCTTAAATATGATATTTTTGAACAAGGAAATGTCACCTGTCATGTGTCTTGAGCATCTACTATCAAGCTACCACTGAGATGAACTTGCTCTTAGACACACCTACAAAAGAGACAAACTACTTCAAGGGAATAGGTACCCATTTTCTTATGGGTCCTTGTGGGTTAGCTGTTCTCTTCTTCTTTTCTACCCAAATACATTCACCATTTGGAACATAGAATTTTCTAGCAAAACAGTGAGATGCAGTATGACCTTTTTGCATACAATAATGACAAGTAACAAAATTTTGTCTATTTCTAAAAACCTTTCTTTGATAGACATTTGGCTTTTTCTTTTGCTTTTGTTTTGGAGGTACAAATTTAGTTTTCTGCATATTTTTAAAATCCCTTTTGTATCCCAAACCAGAAGTATCTTTATGATGTTTTTGAATACTCAACATTTTATCTAAATCACATTTTCCTTTGTTGAGTTTCTCCAAAATATCAATCAATTCTTGGTTTTTAGAAACTTGTTGCAAATATTTCTCTTCTTGATTAATTCTATACTCATCAAAAACTTTTTGCAACATTTCATACTTGTCACTTGAAGTAGAAGAAGAAGTGCATATACATCCACTAGATTTATAACTTGAAATAAGATTTTCATTTTCTTCCTTCAGGTTATAAATTTCAGTTTCTAGTTCAGTTATTTTAATAAGATGTTCTTCAATGCTCTTTTTAAATTTCCTATTTGATTTAGATAACCTTTTAGCTACCTTATGCATATCTTGAAATGCTAAAATAGCTTCTTCAAGTTCAGAACTTACCTTTTCATCTTCATCTTGAAAATCATCATCTTCTTCGTCAATGATAGAGGTAAGACACATATTAGCTTCTTCATTTTCTGTGGAAGAATCTGAAGAAGTTGACTCATTGTTCTCCCAAGCTATGTAAGCTCTTTTCCCTTTTCCTTTCTTGACTTTTCTCTTATCTTGTTGCTTTCTCAAATAGATTTCACATTCAAACTTGAAGTGACCTGGTTTGCCACACTCAAAACAAGTAATGTTGTTGTCATTCTTCTTGTTGAAGTTGTTGTTGTTGCCTTTGATGAACCTTTTGTTCTTGTTTTTCCTCAAAAATTTGCTGAATTCTCTCACAGCTGAGTTTACATCCTCTTCATCATCTTCTTCACTAGTTTGCTCCTCTTCAGTTGATTCTTCATCTAACTCAGCCTTTGATGTTGCAGATTTTAATGCTAGTCCTTTACTTTTCTTTTCTGCAGTTTCACCAAGAGTTAGTTGAGACAGTTCAAATTCATATTCAAGCAACTTACCAAAAAGTGCAGCCATTGACATATTTGATAAGTCTTTGGATTCCTTAATTGCTGTAACTTTTGGTTGCCAAGGTCTTGTCAAGCATTTCAATATTTTGATGTTAAGCTCCTCAGTATCAAACTCTTTTCCAAGGCCCAAAAGATGATTTACAATATGAGTAAATCTGGTTTGCAATTGTGAAATGCTTTCATTTGAGTCCATCTTGAACATCTCGTACTCATGAATCAAGGCATGCTTCCTTGCCCTTCGAACCTCTTCTGTTCCTTCATGGGTGATTTCAAGCATCTCCCACATTTCTTTAGCACTTGTACAACTCACAGTCCTGAAAAATTCATCAGAGGAAAGTGCAGAGGTGATCATATTTTTAGCTCTAAAATCATACTGTACAATTCCTTTTTCTTCATCATTCATCTCATCCCAGTCTTTGGGAACCATATTGTTATCTATTATCTTAGTAGGTATTCTAGGACCTTTTTCAATAGCATTCCATGCTCCTGGATCATTTGATTGAATAAAGATTTTCATTCTATTTTTCCAGAAATTGAAATGCTCCCCCTCAAACATAGGAGGTCTGTATAAGGATGCACCTTCCTTAAAGGTTATTTGTGAAGTGTTCATTTTTATAAGAACTGAACTTGAATAACTTACAAGTACCAGCTCTGATACCAATTGTTGAAAATAAGGAACACTTACAATTAACCAAGAGGGGGGGTGAATTGGTTAATCTTGGGAAATTAAAAATTTCTTTGTACAAAAACAGAGTTTTAAAATCAGAGTTTGAAATCCCTTTGAAAATGAATATCTTTAAACAGAAAATAATCCAAGAATGATTGTGCCTTATGATTCAGTTTAGAGTTCACACACACAATTAAGATATCAGCAGAATATAAATCAATACAAGAGATTTATACTGGTTCGCCTCAAAACCTATGAGGCTACGTCCAGTTTTCTACTCAACACCTGAGTAGAATTCCACTATTGTAAATGTTTTCTTACAAGCAATTACAAAACTTCTCTTCTTCAAACCTAGAAGAAGTTCAGCAATCTAATACACCTATTAGATCCTTAGAAGCTACCCAAACTGAGAACCCCTTCTCAGCTTGTACTTGCAAACTCCTCTTTCTCAAACCTAGAGAAAGTTCAGAGATCCTTAGAAGCCTTACCCACTTCTCTTCTTCAACCCTAGAAGAAGTTCAGAGATCCTTAGGAGCAACCCAGCCTGAGCACACCACTCAGCTGTACTTACAAAACTCCTCTTCCTCAAACCTAGAGAAAGATCCTTAGAAGCCAATCCCGCTTCTCTTCCTCAAACCTAGAAGAAGTTCAGAGATCCTTAGGAGCAACCCAGCCTGAGCACACCACTCAGCTGTACTTACAACACTCCTCTTCCTCAAACCTAGAAGAAGTTCAGAGATCCAAAACACCTTTTAGATCCTTAGGAGCAACCCAGCCTAAGCAAACCACTTAGTTGTACTTTGGAGAAAACCTATCTCCGCTTGTAAGATAAACTAATTACAACTGAATCAACAAATACAAGATATCTGCAGAAATTACAACACCCACAGAGAGTTTAGGAAAGAATTCACCTGATGATCCAAGACTGATATGAATATGAATGTAAGTTCAGGTTGAATGCAAACCAATTTGATGCAGAAAAAGCTTTCCTTAAACTTTGTGAGTGAAAGAGCTTGCTTCACTATCACTTTAATGATTCATGAACAAAAGAATGGAAGCAAGGCTGTACAGAACTCAGAAAACTGCCTAGAATGCACTCTGTATGTGTAAAACATTTGTGTGTATTCGTGCTTAACATTTAAGGCAAAATGAGTTCGTATTTATAGGCATAAAACTGAAGTAAAGCGCTCCAACGGCTAGTGTAAGCGATTAATTCGAGTTGTAATCGATTAAATGGACCGTTAATGAACGTTGGAGCTCTTACAACGTCTGGTTTAATCGATTAATCCGTTCTTGTAATCGATTAAATTTCCCAATGTAATCGATTACATAACTGTGTAATCGATTAAAACAGAGAGTCCATGTTTTCTGATAAAAGCCTGTAATCGATTACTGCCTATACGTAATCGATTAAAATAGTGAAAACAGCATTTTTCCAAAAGGCTTGTAATCGATTACTTAACCTTGTAATCGATTAAAGCAGAGAGTTGGATTTTTCAGAAATTGTTTTAAACTTCATGTAATCGATTACCATATCTATGTAATCGATTAAAACAGAGAGTTGAACTTTTCTGAATTTGATAAAAGCTTGATGTAATCGATTAATCCGATGTTATAATCGATTAAATTGTTCTTGATTTGTTTTCCAGAAAGCTTATGAACAATTTAATCGATTACATATCCATGGTAATCGATTAAAACGATTAGAAATGTTGTTTTCTCAAAAACTTGGCTTTTCTAAGGTTCCAAATCAAAATGCTTTGGACTATGATTGATGCAATGCATAAGTCATGTAATTATGAATGTGTATGAGATGCAATCAGATCTTGGATCACCATGATGCACTTCATTCCTTTACATTTAATCACAAATGTCTTCAATGCTTTGATCAATGTTGAAAGCTTTGTTGAATCTATCTTGAGTGCATGTTGAAAGCCAAAACCTTGATCTTGCATCACTTGATTCATCAAGCTCCCCCTCAATCTAACAGATAGTGACCTTTTGATGATGACACTCCTTTTTATGCTTCCAAACTGCTTAACTCTGTAGTGTATTGAGCCTAGTTGGGCAGCAGTGTAGGCATTAGTGTCTGACTGGACCTCTGTGATGGGTGGACCCATCAGACACACTGTGGATTAGGTTTTGCTAGGTCCCCTCTCTAGTCTATTTATACTGGGGTTAAGCCTCATAAGCCATCATGTTCCCATCGCTGAAGGCTGTCAATTTCTGAATAGGTAATAGAGAGGAAGACTCTAGCATCTTGTTTCCTCATCTTCTCCAACTTTTCTTCAATTCAGTAATGGCTCAACAAGGTACACACAATCATAACTCATAACTCTGATAACTCTAATTTATTGTTATTTGGTGTTTTATAGTCATATGCATGATTTGTAATATTTTAGATTATCATCTGGTATCAGAGCCACATTCATATGATTATAGAATCCATCAAACATTAATTTATTTGTTCGATTGAATAGAAAATCTTCAAGACATTTGTGCTAAACATCGTCTTAGAATTTTCAATTTTCATATATTGTGTGTATCGTCCAATGACATTTGTGCTAAACATCGTCTTAGAATTTTCAATTTTCATATATTGTGTGTATCGTCCAATGATTATTGTTTTTTGCTTCCTTTTTATTATTGAAGCATTATTTGAAGATGTAGACTTGTACATCATAATTTTATATATGGTTTATAACCCATTACTGTACGTAGTGTGTTATTAGATACGGTTAATAGCTATACATGTTATCTGCGTTTTGTGTTTCATGAATAAAAAAAAAAACACACGAGGGCATCAGCCTTGGTCAAGATAACCGTGTGAATGATTGTGATATTTGGCCAATATCTTAAGCTGAACTTGCAAGGCAGTTATTTTTTTTTTTAACTCAAAATCGTGTACTTTTCTTTATGGGTTGTTACAATTTTTTAAGATACTTGTTGCAAGGTAGTTATTTCTTTTAATGCAAAATCGTGTATTTTTTTTTGGTTGTTACAATTTTTTAATATATTTTTGCAAGGCATTTTTTTTAATATGACCACGTATGTCGTCTGCTGTTGAAATTTTAAATAAAGTTATTATGTGGATAATTTATTCTGTTGAAATTTTAAATAAAGTTATTATGTGGATAATTATTCTTTTGCTGTTGAAATTTTAAATTTATTTATTTTATAATAATACTTTGTCATTTTTAACAACAAGCAAAATAAGTAGACATTTCATCCATAAGAGATAAGAGTGATGGTCCCATCGATAACTTGGAATTATAATTTAATTACGGTTCCCTTATTACTGCACCAGTTGAGAAGAGACAATTATTTATATTGCATATTAAATCAATTGCATAATTATGATTGACAATAAGTGAAATTTTTCTTGATTGGCAAATGCAATAATCTCGAGAAACACAGGTCGCTCATGTTGTGTGAGCATGTTTGATTTATGAGCTCTTATGTTATTTTAATAATTATTATATGTTAATTACCTGTGTCCAAATGGGGTTTCTTAATATATAAAATACATGAGGATAAATTTTATTAATGATTACATGTGATGCCTTATATATTAGAATTATGGAGATATATAATTTATAAAATTTATCTGCCCAAAGGGGATAAATTTTAGATAATTATATATAATTCTCTATGTTATTAATAATTATATGTGATGCCTTTATATTGAAATTATGGAGATATATAATTTATAAAATTTATCTGTCCAAAGGGGATAAATTTTAGACAGTTATATATAATTCTCTCCGTTATCAATAATTATGTCTTTATATTGAAATTATGGAGATATATAATTTATAAAATTTATCTGCCCAAAGGGGATAAATTTTAAACAGTTATATATAATTCTCTCCGTTATCAATAATTATGCCTTCATATTGAAATTATGGAGATATATAATTTATAGAATTTATCTGCCCAAAGGGGATAAATTTTAGACAATTATATATGATTCTCTCCGTTAGTAAATCTTTGTGTGATGAAAAAAATAATAATTATATATTATATTCTCTGCCCAAAGGAAAGTTTATGATATTTAATTGTTTTTGTTATAGCTCATGACTGATTTATTGTGTCAATCAGTTAACTTCGCTCTTAACAATAATAATGCCACTGTCGAAATACTGACTGGATCCAATTACAACAAGTGGAAACAAGACATTGAATTTGCACTGGGAATTGTTGATTTGAATTTGGCATTACGTGAAAATGCACCACCTAATATCACTGCTGAAAGTACGGACAGTCAGCGAGCCCATTATGCTAGATGGGAGAAATCCAATCGTTTGAGTCTTATTGCTATGAAAAGGTCAATTGCTGAGCATCTGCTTAGTGGCCTGCCTGAAAATTTGAATGCTAGAGATTTTCTTAATGTTGTTGGTGAAAGATTTAAAGTTTCCAACGAAGCTGAGGCTGGGAATCTGGTGAATGTATTGACTAATATGAAATATGATGCTTCAAACGGAATCAGAGAATTTATTCTGAGGATGGTCCACATTCAAGCCAAGCTGAAGGCCCATAATATTGTTTTTCAAGATGATTTTATTGTGTATCATGTTTTGAATGTTTTGCCTGCTGATTTTAGCCAGATTAAGACTGCTTATACCGCGCAGAATGAATATTGGGGTGTTAATGATTTGATTGAGAAATGTGTTGCTGAAGAAAAAAAGTTAAAGAAAGAAAAGAATGAGTCTGCTTTTGCTCTTTTGTCCATCAATAATAAAAGAAAATTCTTCAACTAGAATAAAGAGAAGTTCAAAAGGCACAATTCTCTTGCTCCTAAGCAATCTCAAAATTTCAAAAGGAAGGGCAATGATGATAAATATGGAGGAGAAGTTATGAAATGCTTTCACTGCAAGAAAAAGGGTCACAAGAGAATCAATTGCTACAAGTTTAAGGCTTGGTTAGCTAAGAAACAAAAGGACCAAGGTGAGTTGTTGGTATGTTTTGAATCAAATATGATTGATGTTCCTTTAAACTCTTGGTGGTTAGATTCTGGTGCTTCTGTCCAT
>PYAF01004918.1:653664-666794 GCA_007407185.1 Glycine tomentella
TAATATTTTATAAATTTTTTATTGTTTTATTTAATATATTTTTTATATGATTTTGTTTAATATTTTTTTAATTTTTGGTATATTTTTTATTTAATATATTTTCAGTTTTTTTTACTACTGTTAAGGATTTTAATTTATTTTATAAATTAAAAAATAATACAAAAAACTTAAATTACAAAAGACCGAAGTTGTAATTAATAAGATATTTTGAATACTTTACTTGCATGCAATTGAAACGTGTGTTTCTAATAATTTAAATTAAGATGACTTTGTTAACCCAAGTTGAAAAACATTTACAAAAGATTATATGAATCATTTTTATTTCCTTGAAAGCGAAAATAAATAATCTTGATATTTGGTTTCATATTTTATGTCTCGTCTAATATTGTTTCTATGTTTTATGCTTCTATTTAATTTGTATTATTTATTTTATATTAATATATTATGTTATTTTTATTGTAACAACTACTTTGTTGGTAAATTATAATATGTTGTTAATATTAAAATAATTCTTAAAATTAATTAACTAATATTCCCACACCAAATTATTAATTTTCTTAATGATAATTATAAAAATTAATTAACAAAATTTTAAAATATAATATTATTTGATAAATTATAAGTTAATATTAGTAACAAAATATTTTCATTTAAATTTAAGTCTTTTTCATTATCTTTTTTTATTTACAAAATGAATAATAATCTTAACATTAGTAAAAAAATATAAAAATATAAAAAATAAATTATTATACCAAAAATTAAGAAAATATTAAATAAAATCATATAAAAATATAGAAAATATATTAAATAAAAATATATAAAATATTAAATAAAATTGTAAAAATATATATATAAAATATTAAATAAAAGTAAAAAAGTAAAAATATATTAATTAATTAATTAATTAAATTAAATTTTTAGAAAAATATAAAAAGTAAAAATAAAAACAAAATTTACTAATTTGAATTATAAAGTCGTAAACATAAAAAATCCTAAGACTTTAAAGTTATAAAAAATTTTAATACTTTAATTTAAAAAACAAATTTCCTACTTCTTTAAAGTTATAATAAAAAAAAAATTATTGAAGTGAGTAAAATATTTTATGACATTAGTTAAAAAAATAAAAATTATAACATATGTTATGACTTATTTATTTTTAGGTAATAATTTGTCAAAACCATCTTTAAATAATGCTGTCAATTTTCAATCACTCGTGCCCTAGCTAGCTCCTGCCTCTCACTCCGTTCGACACCATCAACTCGATTGCGCCCCCTACCACTACGTCTCTTCACTCCAACACCATCAACGTGTTTGCTTCCGTCTACCACTGCGTCTGCTCAGTCCGACACCATCACCGTGGTTGCTCCCCTCTAGCACTCTGTCCGTTCACTGTGCCTCTGGCAGCGCCGCCAACTTGCCTCTGTCACCGTTGAAGCCGCCGTTGTCGTCCTGGGGGTCGATTGGGCATATTTCTCTGCTGCAATTGGTACCTGTCTCATTCCATTTTGTTTCTTTCTTAATATTAATATAATGTGGTTCTGTATGTATCAGAGAAGGTAATTTCTACTGGTGTATAGTTTAATTTATGCTGGCATATCAAATAGAACAAGAACTGTAAATTACCCTGTAGTATTCTACTCCGAAGGCACAATACTTGCAATTGGGAGTTGCTAGGAAAGTTAGATAGGCAATATAATTAAAACATTTTCAGTAAGTTTCACTGACATGTACGACACAATATTATACTTTTCATTCCATATTCTAAGATTATCACCAATCACAGTATTTACAGCTTCAAATAGATGCAGCATAATAGGGAAGAGCTAGCAAAATTACATAGAAAAAGGATTCTTCATTTTACCTCTATGAGTTTTGATTGGTGTCTGACTTGATCAGCCAATCGTCTAAGAAGGCTTTAATTCTATCATCATTGGGGGTTAGTGGAAAATTTAATATCAGATGTTCACAAAGACACAAACAAACATTTTATACTTTCAAAGTGTCACAAAGCAGACCCAGATGCTGGTCAAGTACGTGGATGTGGATAACAAAAGCAGAATAAAAATACATATAGGATTACATTAAACATGAATAATAAGATGCAAAATCAGTATACCAAGCATATTTATTCCCAAACCTTAAATAGATAGCTAGATTACAATGTATTGCACATGCCAATATCCAATAGGAAATCCCTCTGTCGCCAACCCGTGACCTTTTTCTGCAGATCTGAGATGGATTCATTCATAGCTTGGTTGTAAATGTTAAATGTATAACATTATATCTAATTATAGATAGATGTATTACTGTTACTATTTATAAAGGACAGTAATGGCTAATAAGTAGGGTTAAAATGTTTTCGTACATGGAAAGAGATTGATCAACATATTATTGGTCATAAGGCTGTTATGTAGAAAAAGAAGTTTTCTGGGTTTGTATCCCTAATTTTTTTTTACTCTGGAAATGAAAAATCTTCATTTGTATTGGTCAATATATGCAAATATTGAAAAGAGAAGCAGTATGATTTCTTTCATGATCATGACTTTTCCACATAAAATTGCTTTTTTGTTAAATTGCACCATCAATGGGCTGGCTACACCGGTAAATGGAGTCTCCTTTTTATTTTAGAATGACCCATAGTAGGGCAAGCTTTTTGAACTTGTGTTGATAACAAGAGACTTCAGCTTATTAGAAATTTAGAATCATCCTCAGCTCCATTCTGTTTTAGTTATTATTTCCATATTCCTGTGCAAACTTTCTATTACTAAAAATTTCCTCATTCTCTTCCCTTCTTTTGTATCCCTTTGGTTTACAATTGATTGATTTGATTCCTTTGTAGTTCTTCAAGCCTGTGGGCCTAAATGTGGTCCCATCTTTATTTTCCTTTCATCCTTAAACCACTGCAATAATTTCAGCGCTCTCTTCTGAGCTAAAGAACTCCCCAATAAAACCACTTCAAGAAATACAGGGACAATCCCTGACTGCAACATTTTGTCTCTCTGTTCTGGGCTTTTATGGCTACAATAACCAAAATATAAGATGAAAACTCTTGGCATTTAGGTTTGTCTTCCCATGATAAGATCTCAATCAAGCATTTTGGCACCATTGAACTATTCTCTATTGCCTTCTTTCCCATTAAAGTCACCCCCATGTTTCCAAGGATGGTAAGTGCTTTCTCTGAAGTTGTTTTGATCAAGGACATTTCCTTGAGAATAGGTATAATCCCATTAGAAACCAAAGGCCCTGCATTCTCTAACACTGATGAAATGTTGCACAAGTCACCACACACGATTGTTTGGTATCAAAACTTGAGCATGACTTGATAATTCTATGATAAATTGGAGAAAGTGCAATGAAGAATGAAGAATGAGGAAGCTGGATGTTGCATAGAGATGACAATGAAGAGATTAACTGTGCAAATTCAGTTATTGATTCATCTTCATGGTAAATTTTCTTAGGCAGGATGTACAATATTCCTGCTTCCACTATCAAAGCCTTGATTTTGGAAAAAACATCAAAACATGCAAACCGTGTTTCAAGTTTCAACTCAATCAAGTTCAAAGCAAGGCAAAAAGAAATGCTTGTAAGCACGAAATTCCTGCCTTTCATCTTAACATCTTGTTTAGCCAACCCTTCTTCAATTACCTTTGCTGCCACTTCTTTCTCTTCGCAGCTTCCAAAGTGAAGCTTCTTCACACATCTTTGCAACATCATCACATACTCATCCTTGTCACTTTCTAGATATTAAACCTTGTTTGAGAGTTATTGAATGTGATCCACATTCAATTGGTGGGATGGTTTTTTATGCTTTTGTGTGATGGCATTTCTACATACACTGTGATGCCCTGCCCATCACAATTAATAGCTTGGTAGTTTTAAAGATGTATCATCAATTTTGTAACATTGGAAGATGAAATAACAAATTTACTAAAAAAATTATTACAACAAACAATAAAGATATTTAAAACTTTATCTCACCTTTTATAATATTAAAAATAGCAATAAATGTTTACAAGTAATTATAAAGAGGCATTGAGAATTGTAAAAAGATCAAATATTATCAGTTATGGTTCATATGTATCCACTATTTTTAACAATTATATTTATTTTCAAATTCATTAAATTAGGTATAAATTGTTATTTTTCAGAGGAGAAGGACGACATTGTAATTAATTAATTAACTCTGAATTTTAAGTTTATCCTTTCTTATTACTTGTACAATTGTAAGTTTTATTCATATAAAATTGTGAAGAGGCCAGCCATGCATTTATGTTTATCCCTGGCTGTTTCTCCTCTTATAGTGGGATTTAATGGGGGAAATAGTACAACGCACATGCATGCTTTAAACAAGGTAGAAAAAAAAAAATAAGAGATCCTCATGATCATTTATCTAGGCAGGTTTGACAATAGCTGCCACTCACATACCCTCAGCTTTCCACAGTAGTAATGACATCTTGCTTTATTGCAACACTGCCACACATATATGCATCTATGTTTGTAGTTTTGTTTGTTAGTTCATAAGCTAGATCTCTTTCCTTGGGCAGGCCCATTCACTTTCTTGCTGCTATAGTGCTATATGAACCTAGACGTCAAAGTAGATGACTTTAGTTGGATTTTTATATATATATATATATATATATATATAAATGAAATTTACTAATTTATATCCATTTGTATTTACTATCTTAGCAATTTAAGCAATGTGTGTATTTGAAGGTAATTTTAGTTGTAACTTACTAATTAATTAAAAGGGTACTATCACTTAGTGAAAAAATGCTAGTTCACACGACATATGAGCAATGATATGAGAGTCAATTGGACCTGAACCAGAAACTTAATCATTCCGAGTAGCTAAATGGAGCCAGACACTAGGTAGATCATGCATGCACTTTGTTTTGTTTTTTTACACAAAAAAAATTGAGGGATAAAGTTGTTGTCATTAGTTTCTTTCTTTTAACTTTATATTGTTATCTACGAGCAATATTTATCTTTATCTCATCTCATTTGGTAGATTTATTAATTTAAAAAATATATATTATTTATCACAATAATAATGAGATGAAGGAGTAGTATTTTTATTTCATATACATTAATTAATAAATTGAACTCAAGACCAATTAAATGCTTAATGCATGTAATAAATCTACCCGAATCATAAAATGTAATAAATCTACCTGAATCATAAATAATTCTTTAGCATAGAACAGTCAACATGTGTATTGACGGAAGAGAATAAGCCCAAGTAGGTGTTGCTGGTTTTGTTGTTCCACAGGATTTGATGATGAGACCAGCCCTACACCTGCAGGCCCAGAAGCCCATGCAAAACTCCAATGACGACGACTGATAAGGAGCCTCCTATACCAGCCTATATATAAATATAAATTTCTTCAAATAGATTTCATTTATATATAAATACAGTATTTTAGAAAGTAATAATTAAAATATATATAAATTTGTTGTTGTGTTTGATTAATTTTTTAGATATTTCATGATATATTATATTTTAATTTCACCTATTATTATTTTTTAATTTTCATATAATGATTCTTAGTAACTATTTTTAAGGGTCAACATAAAATAATATTCTCATCTAAATAGTCCTCTTCTATTATATATTTATATACCTTTAAGTGGCTTTGTCAAATATCATATTCATCATTATTTTTTAATTCTTTCATGTGATATATTCTATAAATAATTTAATTAATAAAATGAATTTAAAAGACCAAAAACATGGAAAAGTGAAAGAATCATATTGGTCATATACATGCACCTTAGTGGTGATGGGAAATTGGGAATTACAGACTAGTGGAAACATTAATTTATTGGCACTAAGTTTCACGTATATACTTACTTCCCATTTCAGTTCTGCCTGTTGCTCTAAGCCTGGTTGTGATGATTTGGATTCTTTTGCTTTTGTGCTTTTCAGTCTCATATCATTGATTTGCATCGCTCCCTACTGTTCTCTCTTTTAAAAAAGGGAAATTTGTTTTCTCTTTTATACTTTCTGTGATTCCAACCAAACAACTTGATTTTGACTGTAGCAATCTACTCTATTTCACTTATTTTTATTACTATCCCTGAACCTCACACTGCTGAAGCAATTAGACCTTCACAATGCCCCATTTTGGATATCCTATATTGTAAGTAACATCAATCTGAATCTTATTAGCTAATCAATTCTTTAAGAAGAGGAGAGTTTGTGATTAAGAGAGTTAGTTGACTTTCTTTTATGGTTGTTTCACTTTCATATAACTTCAGCAGCATGTCAACGTTTGTAGCTACCTAAGCTTGAAAGTCTTCAAAAAGCCTGCCTTAACCTCTACAGTTTGCACCTTTTTTTTTACTGAGTCTGGGCTGTTGTTCATTGTCTACTTCAATGAAGTAGAAGGAGAAACTGTCCACGATTGCTATCACCATCAGCAGCAGCAGGAGATTAACATGATTAAAATGCCAACCGCTATATTTGTTCCGGTACCATTTATAGTACGAGTCCCTCAGGGCTAGCTGCAGTAGCGTCCTTTAACCACAAAGACATTATTGTTATCCTCATCCTTCAAAGAGCTCAATGGTTAGATTCAATGTGGCAGTTGAAGGCTTATGATCGCCTCAGTCTTCATCTCCGAAACTATTTCTGCCATCTCATGCTGATGCCATTTCCCAATAAATTTGCCTTCTTATTCCACAATACAGCAATTGTTGCCCTACCTTAAGGCCTATGCTGACCACTTTCTCATAAAACCTGCCTTCAGTCTGCCAGTGCATATTTGTGCTGAATTTGATCATGTGTTCGGCTTTCGATGGTCAACAAATATCGGAGTACTCAAGAAAGAGGACACAACAGAAATTGTTTGGCAACGCCTTATAGTTGCTACTGCAGCGTCAGCACCAATGATTATGTTACGGTCCATTTCCATTACTCAATATACGGCAACAGAACTGGAATAGGACTCTGATTTCAGATAAATTTACCCTAGAAAACGAATACACAGCTTCTTTACATTACACCAAAAGAGTGATATATCAACTTTCTAGTGTTAGAGTACAAAGCAATTCCTACCTACCAACCTACTTCCTGTCATTCAACATGCAATATATTTTATTTATTATCAGACAAGTATATATGTGTGTGTATATATACATATACATATATATATATATATATTTAAATATATATGTACATATATTATATATGTCGACAGCTTGTAATTAGTTTTTTTTGATAATTTTTGACAATTTAAGTGAAGAACTGCGATGATGTTGTGCTCACTTACATGCGTATAACATTTAATAATACTGTGTAGAAATCTGACTTAACATAAAACTGCCCATTTATTTTCAATCTCTTCAGCCAATTAGGTAATATCCTTTCGAGTTTAGCTGTACTTGTGAAGCATATATGTGTGTTTCGGTATTATTATTAAATTTTGCATTATTGTATTTGTTAATGACTACTTACTCTAATGACACCAATGCAGTATTTCAAAAACCTTACATATAGGATTAACAATTTCCTGCATATTGTTGGTTCTTGTTTTAGGTCGTTGTTATTCACTCAATTAGCACGTTGAGGCTTCTTTGAACTTGTTTTTTCTATAAGAAAAACTAACTCCTTCACACCGTCGACATCACCGAAGTCTCTTGTTGTTCATATTGACCATATTTTGAGGTATGTACCGTGTCTATCAGTCTTTTGTGGCTTATACATGTTTGTTCATATGTCTAGTAGCTTTTGTCAGAACACCCAATGCATTGTGAGTCAACCTTAGTTTCCCGTTTAAGGTTCAATTCGATGATTAATACGGATAGTTTGGATTAATCGTTGAATTGACTCTTGAATTATCCGTTTGGACAGTTTGAGTAGTTAAATATTTTATACATAATTCGTACATATAGATTAAGTATCAGTTGTTTGGATTGTTTAATATTTTATACAATGTACCTATATGTTTTTTTTGCAGAGTGATGGGCACACCCCCATCATCCCCTCCCCATTCAGAAGATAATCGTCTTGAGTCGACGTCTAGGAAAAGTAGACAATCCGCCCGGCTAAGAAGCCTAACTGTCAGAAACTTTGATCAGCCAAGGCCAACGGTTAACGTTAATCCTGAAAGTGGGAAAGCATGTGGCCCATACAAAGAAAAATTCCACAGCTATCTTGGGGTTGTGGCAAGAGAAAAAATACCTATAGTCCATTCTTGTTGGAAAGACGTTCCAGAATCGTTGAAGAACTTAATATGGGAAGACATTTTGGTAAAAACGAATACTTCAAAGGTTTCTTCCAATAATAATGTCAATTACATGAATTTGTTTAACTATTACATTTTGTATTCCAATGCAGGGAACATTTGATATACCAGAAGCAGCAAAAGCCAAGAAGAAGGTCATGTCATCGGTTAGCACTAGATGGAGGCAATTCAAATCTTCCTTAACCACTAAGTACATATATGCTGACGCAGATAGCGAAAATAAACAGGATCCTTCAGTGAAATATGGTCTAGATGCACAAACTTGGGAGGAATTTGTTGCTAGTCGAAAAACACCTAGTTGGCAGGTTAATTGTCAGTTTGTTTTTTAGTTGAATAAATTATTTCAAATTACATGAAATTGGATTCAATACCATGATATAGTTTTCAAATGTTGGCAGAGAATAAGAAAAAAGGCACAGGAAATCCAAAAATTGAATGACTGCCCCCACATACTGTCTCGTGGGGGTTATGATTTGCTTGAAAAGAAGCTAATGGAGGAAAAAATCAAGAAACGACAACAAGATGCCATCAATATTGAACATCCATCAATGTTCGATGACCCTTCATCTACAATTCCAAGAAATGTGAAGTGGAAGATGGCCCGCACAAAGAAATATGGCCACATGACATCCAAGACCGCACAAGAAATATCCGATAAAATTGTGAGTTGAATGAAGCTAGTTTCGTTTATTATGATCATCCAACCATACTCAATGAACTTATATTTTGTAACTTCATGGTTTCAGGACTCGTTACAAGAACAGATGGCACAAGGCAATATTGTTCTTCATGGGCAACAAGACCTCTTAAATGCTACCATTGGACGATCGGAGCACCCTGGTAGGGTTCTTGTTGCAAGGACAGGTGTGACCATTGGGCAATACTTTGGACACGCATCACGTGCCTCAAGTAGTTTGTCTGCATCCATCAACCCCGAACAATTGGTTGGTATCTTAAAAAACCTAAAGGAAGAATTGAAGGAAGAATTGAAGGAAGAATTGAAGGAGGAATACAAAAAAAGTCTCGAGAAAATGAAGCAAGAATTGGAGGAGAAGATGGAACAAAAATTAAAGGAAGCAATAAAGATTGAGTTAACCCAAATGGCAACACAACAATTACCCCCAATTGACGCACATATACAACAATTAGCTACATGTGTTAGCTCTAAGGGGAGTTGTGCTGAAACTGCAGCCAATTCATCTGGGGAAAAAAATGCTAATGCTGTGGTGCCATGTATTTTGTATGTTGATTGTCATGGCTCTACAAAGCTAGTTGCGCAGGCTAAAGTTTACAACGAAACCTCCATAATTCACAATGTGGATTATGCAAATGATGTCGTAAGAGTCAGTGTTGAAACAGTTTATGACGGGGACGCGGAAGTTCCATTTCCGACGTCAGAGTGTAAGTATGTCAAACAGACCCTTCAGACATTCGTTCCGTGGCCCACACGATTGATCAAACCATTACCAGAAAAGGTATACACTTGTGTTTTACAGTAATTTAGTGATGAAAGACATTTTGTGACTGAATTATTAATTTGTATTAATAGGATTCACTCATTTCTTCACAGAACATTGCTGAAGCAGTTGATAAGTCAACTAAGTTGGGTGCAATTGATCCATTGGATGAATTGATTAAGAACGTGTATGAAATTTACCACAGGCCTATAGAGTTGTCGTGGGATGGGTTAAAGTTTGGGATTGCGAATGTAGAAACATCGTTCTTCATAACATATTCAGATATTAATGAAATTATACTAGGTGACAAATATTTGAACATTTCTATACTCCAGCTGTGGATTATGTAAGTAAAAGGGCATTCAGCGTTTCCTTTTGTGTACTATTAATCTTTATTTGTTGTAATATATATGTTTAACAATATGAATTTCACGTTAAATGTTAATAATAGGTTTCTGGATCAGTGGAGTACAACGTTGGGTCATGGTTCGGTGTATGGATTCTTTGAGCCTCGAATGATACACAAAGCAAAGGATAGACGTGCTGAATGTCAACAATACATTCAAACATGGGTCAAGGAATCACAAAGACAGGTGTATCTAGGAGCTTATTTGAATAAGTAAGTATGATCCATATGGTATAAGGACATTTATTAGATGTCTATATTTGGTTGCTAATTTTTTAAAAATGCAGGGTCCATTGGCAGCTTTTTGTTCTATGTCCGTCGAATCATACAGTTGTTTGGTTTTGTTCTTTGCGTAAAAAGCCAGACATTCACATCAAAGTTGTACTTAACAAGTAAGTTCTTCCAAAATTTCATATTATTACATTATGAAGCGAATTTATCCCTGCAATATAAAGGTTATGCGTTAACCCACATGTATGTTGCATTTCATAAATTAGTGCACTTAAGACATTGAATACTGCTGTTGATGGTAAATGTAATGCAGCTGGACCAAACTGGATTGAAGTCAAGGTTAGTCATTTAATTTACCTTCTTGTACATTGAAATGAATTTGTATCTTTGCAATTATGAGATTTAAATTTAAATCTTCCTCCATTTTAGACCAATGTTCAAAAAGGAGGCTTTGAATGTGGGTATTATGTAATGCATTGGATGTGGAACATAATAAGTGGGGGTTTCAAAAATGAATGGACCAAGGTATATTAACTTGAACCCATTGCGGTATTAGTTTATTTTTAAAATGTTTTCATGTTTTACATGTAATTGACTGGTTTGTATACCTACTTATTGTTGCAGTGGTTTACTGATGGTACAACGTTAGACATGGAGCAAATAACAACAATAAGGAAAAAATGGGCAGCATGTTTGTTAGAATTTAAAAACAAATCATTGTAGGCTGGTTTTGATGGCGTATGATTTGGATTGACATTATGTTGTAGTTATTAAATATGGTAAACATTATTTGTATGTTAATCGACTTTATTTGTGACAATTATTCAACGATATAAATACATATGTAAATGTATTTATGTTTACTATAATTCCTTTGCAACAAAGTCCAACATATATATGCATTGTATTTTGTGTGGAAAATGTGGCTTCTTTACAGGTCTTTGTTTAGGCGGACATTGCGATAGTGGTTATGGTACCCCATTTCAATGGATCGAACGGTTATCAGGTAACCAGAAGGTCTATTTTTGGAGTGAAGTTTCTGCATCCCCTTCCTGGACTTCTTGTCTTAGGCATGATATTGAAAGCTGGAGCTGAAACAGGTAACTAGAGGTACCTATGTCTTCCTCTGCACTTTATCTTAAAATTAATCTTTTCATTTCAAAATGCATTAAGGAACACCAACATAGCAGCGCATTAGTTTCTACATTCAATGCTTTTGAAATGAAAGAAGCTGGTCCTATAGTTCTAGCATGGGCAGTATTTCTTTATGTACTGTTCACATGTGTGGAAAAAGATGAAAACAATGAGATGATGGTATCTGGTTAAGTTTTATGTGAATTTTTTGTTTACTACTTATCATGTGAGTGTATTACAAAGTTTGACACTTTTTTCTTTTCACTGCATTCAGGAGATTGATCACATTAGTTATGTTCGTCAAGACATTGAGGCTGGATCCTTTTGTTATTGTCTTCAAATTCTTAAATGTGACATTTTGAAGGATTACGATGTGCATCATTCAGACTTGGGTAGCATCAATTGTTATAGTGGATTAGTTTTTGTTAAACCTTGAGCAATTCCTTTCGTTTCTATTATGAATCATTCAGCTTTCTACTATACTAAATTGTGTTTGTAAAAAGCAAACTAAACATGATATATTCTAATATTTATATTCATACTATAATGGTAGTATAGTGTATATATTCTTAATTTTGTATGTTCTTCTGTATAAACTATACTATAAATGATTTTCCTCCTTTCATTCAGGGCCCAGTGTCTAGATATCACGGTGTTTTGAGGACATTCATTTCTACATTTGTTGCATGTTATGAAATCAACCTTCAGGTATGGTTGTAAAATCGGTAGTTAGTTTTTCAGAGATTATTTACGTCTTTCTCATTTGTTATGCTTCAACAAATGTACAGCCTGAGGACAGTAACCCCACTTTGATAGTGGATATTCTTTGCAAGATTTACCGTGGAGAGGTTTGGATGTATAATCCTTCATTTCACTCATTGCTTCATAATCATGATATAAACCAGTGATCATTTATCAATTCAAGGACTGTTCTTTAACTTTGAGAAATCATTATGTAATCAGTTTTGGGACAAGGAAAGTTTTATTGATGGTCCAATTCGGTCTCTTCTTTGCAACCTAGAGAGTGAGTTCCCTTTCAGGACACTTGAACTTGTACAACTCCCGTCATCCCTTTGTGAATGAACTTGGCCTACAGAGAGTGTGTAAGTAAATAAATAATTCATGTTTTGTCTGTTTTATTGTAAAATTGGAATAACAGTACCATTGGTGCCTCAAAGCCAAAGGAACATTTTTGTTTCTCGAGCCCTTGGTAGCCTTTGTTATGGATGCATTTTTTCAACAAATATAAGTTTCTAAATAGGTCTATTGGTATATCATCCTTGTTTGAGACTAATAGTGATTTGGAGGGAGTTGAGTCACTACAGGCAGTGCAAGTTCCAGGGGTTGAAGGTTTCTTTATTCCAGCTGGAACACGTGGGTGCGTCTTGAGAGTTGTTGGAGAGAACACTGCCCTTCTACGATGGGAGGTGAATTATGCTAATATTCCTACTAATTTACTATGCTTCAGTTTACATTTCTAAGTGCTTCCTGTACCTTCATCTATATTCTATAATAATAAATTTTCTTCACAGCTCATTTATGGTGCTGTGGAAATAAATGTGTTATTTTTTTAAAGTGTTATTGCTTGTTCTAGTTTTTTTTTTTTTTTTTTTTTTTTTTTTTTTTTTTTTTTTTTTTTTTTTTTTTTTTTTT
>PYAF01004918.1:676694-695630 GCA_007407185.1 Glycine tomentella
ATATGACAAATATTATAACTGCCCACTTATCAGTTATTCAGATAACCGAAGGTAGTGGAGATAACAACCTTATAGCCACTAAATCCACTATCAGTCAATCTCCATATACAGATAATGAATGAGGCTCACTACTCAACTAACTCAGGTCAGTGTTCTCAAAGTTATAAATAGGGACGTCCTCCATGGAGAAAGGTACACATAAACACACATTCACTCTAGCCCTCTCTCTTTCAATTACACAGAGCACACACCCCACCCCACATTCGTGTAACTCTGTGATCACCTCCTTCAAGGTATCATTCCCTATTGATATTCTTGGAGTAACAGAGTTAGAGTGATCAAACAGCAACCATATAGTACTTTCGTACTGTACATTTGTGTTCTAGGAACGATACAGAACAGCTACCAACATCAACATCACCATCGACATTCCTACTACTACCACCACCATTAATGTCACCACCACGACCATCCCAACACTGTCACTAGTATCACCATCACCACTAACATTGTTACCATTATCACTCACTAATATCACCTCTGTAACTGTCACCACTAACTCTGCTATAATCACACATCATCACTGACACTACTACTAATATTCTCTATTATTGTTGCTGCTACTAACATCACCACAGAAAAATACTCTTAAACTAATTTAAAAACGATATGAAATTTTTAAAATGAGTTCATTTGAAACTAATCATATTTTAAAAACTTGTTTTATTTTTTTTAAACTAAACTAAAAATTTATTGTTATTTTTAATAATTCAAAATTCAAAACTACCCCCAAACAGACCCTAAGTTGGTGATATCCAAAACATGGTATGGCGCAAGATAAAAACAAGTAGTAGCTCAAGCTTCTCACTGCACTTAAAGTTAATTAGAACACTTTCAAAGCTCTAAAGTTGTCAAGTCAGTTGAGAACAGATGGAAATTGAAAAAGAAAAAAAAATTATGACAATAATTAGAATAACCTAAAATAGAATAAGAGATTTACCCCTAAAATACGTTGCAATACGTCCCCACAGAAAAAAAAAATGGAAATTCATAATCACTATTCAAGCATAGGTAGTTAAGGGCAAAATTGGTGATGGAAATATCACTTACAAACTTGTATGAATGTATTGGCTGCTTGTGTTGGATGGAAGGTTGCAGGAGGTCCAGAGAGGCAAAAACATTGAATTAGTTGATTATTATTAAAATTATGAGAAAAAGATTATATACTGAAAATGGAAAACTGAAATCTAATTATAAATTAATGTTTTTTTATTGACTTTTAAAAATATCTTAAAAATTATATAAAATATGATTTATGATTAAATGAAAGTGTAAAATTATTTTATATTATTAGTATATCACCCTTAAACTCTAAAATTAACTAGACCATAGACAATTAATGATTTAAATTAATTATTTATCACATTAATTATCTAAATTAATTATCTAAATTAATTATTTTGACTACTTATTTTAATTAATTATTTTGACTAATTATTTGAATAAATTATGTTGACTACTTATTTTAAACAATTAATTTGAATAAAATAATTATTTTAATTAAATATTTTGACCAAATATTTAATTAATAATTATTTAAAATAATTACTTTAACTTATTATTATAACTTATTATTTTAATTAATTTTTTTATTAATTTTTTTGACTAATTTTTAATTAAAAATTTTCTCTAGTTATTTAAATTAGTTATTTTAATTAGCTAAAGTTTTTATTTTATTTTTTAAAATAAAATTACACATATAGTAAATAAATATATAATAAAAATTAATAAATTCATGAATTCAAATACTCATTAAATAAACCATTAAATCCATAATCCTTCCCACTGTAAAAAATAATAAATGTGCATTGAAAACTCATTTACTTTATATTAAATGTTTCACTAATTAATACGATTTAAAATTCAGTAAAAAAATTAAAAATTAAAAAAAGGAATTATCTAGAGTGCCCTTACTTTGGGCGGGAAAAAATGCGCCAAAACCTACTATAAAATTCGATGTATGGTTGTTTCTTTCCAATTTCTATTTAAAAAATTAAAAGGAAAAAAGTGTCCAATTTTTTTAAGGAACAATACTAACAACGAGTGTGTCTAGAGAATAATGGATACCATCACAAAGGTTCTGCCTGAAGAGTGTGTCTCAACTATTATTTCCTTCACATCTCCTAAGGATGCATGTCAATTATCTCTCGTGTCCCCATCCATTAAAGAAATTGCAGATTCAGATGCTGTGTGGGAAAACTTTCTTCCATCTGATTGTGAAGATATCATAGATCAATCTTCAACACCAACCCTGAATTTGTTGTCCAAAAAACAAATTTACTCACACCTAAGTGACTATCATGTTCTTTTTGACAATTGAAATATGGTAATTAAGACTATCTTTCAAGTCAAAAGGTGATTTTAATTTGTCATTGTCACATGATTTGTCAAGTGCATGTATGTTTTGTAGAAATTGGGATTCAGATGGAGGAATTTGGGAATTTAATTGGGATTGACGGGAAATTATTAGATTTTGTATTTTGTAGATTATGAAAGTATGGTGGCTTAGCCATGTCAATGCTCAATCTCATCACTTCAGTTTTCTCTACTAATTATATATTCCTATATCATTTGAAATGATCAAATTGGTTTGGATGTGCAGACTTTATCTCTAGAGAAAGCTACGGGCAAAAAATGCATCATGGTAAGTGCAAAGGGATTTAAAATATCGTGGGGTGATAAACCTTGTTATTGGTACTGGGAATCTACACCAGAGTCCAGGTTTTCTTTCTTTCTCTCCTAATGCTTTGATTTAAAGAATTTCATGATTTCTCATGTTAGTGCGATTATATAATAATAATAATAATAATAATAATAATAATAATAATAATAATAATAATAATAATAATAATAATAATAATAATAATAATAATAATAATGTTTAGATATGCTTTTTGGTATTTAAAAAATATCATATTCTCTGTTTAAATATAATAGTCATCCTAAATTATTTTATCTAGACGATTTTTTTATATTTATGAAATTAACTTTATATCATTATTAATTTATTTATATATTTTCTTGTTAACCATTAATATTATTCCATAAGATATATAAGTGAAAAATATAATTAATATTACATTAAAAAATTAAAAGAATAATTATTTTAAAATATTTTTTTCTCTTATACAATATTTAATTATAATGAAACAGAGGGAATTTTTTTTTTTTAATTTTACATATATTATTTTATTCATTTCCAATCCCTATGGTTAACATATATAATACAATTGAAAGGCATTATATTAACGGTTATTGGTTGGTTCTTGAAAGGCAAACTTCTATGGTTTTGGTCTTAAAAGTGTATATATCAATACAATTTGTCGTCTCTGAAAATGTTAACGGCTAAGAATTTTCTCCGAGCAACGATTTTTTAACACCTCACTTTTCTATATATACTTAGAATTTCTTTGTATCTGTTATACAGGTACTTTTCTCTTTTTTATCTTTGTCTCACATGGTCTCAAATTTTATCCAAAAATCAATTTTGATTTTATCCTATCAAATTCTCAACTTTTAAACAATTTCATCCGTTATAAAGGATTAATCTGCATATATAAATAGCTTCCAGGGACAAATTATATTGTTATATTCAAACTATTCAGTATAGCCAAATTATATATTAATTCTTGTTTGTTTTCACTCAATGGTAAGTGTTATTATGCATATGCAGATTTTCTGAAGTAGCAATGCTCAAATATTTGTGGTGGCTAGAAATTTTGGGAAGTTTAGAAGCTAAATTTTTGTCAGCAAATACAAACTACGGTGTATACTTCATCTTTAATTTTGAAAATCATGAATCAGAATTCACATATTTAAATCAACACTCGCAAACTAGAACTTATGCGGATTTGATTGTTTGCGAAGGAAATATAAACGGATATTGTAAAAGAGTTTCCCTAGACCCTCCTGGTGAAGAAGTACATGAGAGAGAAGATGGATGGATGGAGGTGGAGATGGGAGAGTTTTTCAGTGGAGATCATGAAGATAACTTGGTGGATTTTAAATTATGGGATACCAATTCACAACTTACACACTTTCTTGTAGTTGAAGGAGTAGAGTTCAGGCCCAAAAGCATGTGAAATGGAGAATCTTTCTGTATGTGTTTGAACTAGCTAGAGTTAGAGTTTGTGAATTTTATTGGGTGAAAGGATTTATACTTAGAAACATTTACATGAAAAGTATTTTTTTTAATAAGGTAAAAAGTAAAGTATTATTTTTTGTTTTTAATTTTTTATCCCATTTAAATATATCATTGGATTTATTATGGAAGGATTGTAATAATTAAAAAATAAATAATTAATATATAATTTTAAATATATACAGTTCAAATCTAAAAGTGAGAATGAAAAAATATTATTACAAGAATGGTTAGTATAATGAGACATAAAACTAAAATCAATTTAGCTACTAAAATATTTAAAAAATCATATATTTTTATTTTTTAAATCCAAATTTCCATAATTTTTTATTGACTTTTATAATTTTGAATGTATTTTTAAAAAATTACAAAATTCTTTTAAATCTTATAAATCTATAAAATCATTTTAATCCTTTAAATTCTTATAATATATATGAATTCATTAAAATTCAAATTATCATAAAAATATTATAAAAATATATAATAAATCATAATATTCCTACTTAATATTTAAAATTCAGAAGTCTTTTAATTTTTATACTAAAATAATCTTTAAAAATTCTAATCTAATATATCCCTTATTCATATCTTTCTTTAGCAAATATCATATATCGTCAAAGCTAAAAACATTTTTAAAACTGAATCCAATTTTTTTTTTAAATTTCAAAATTAAAAACTAAAATTGGATTTAACTTTTACAAATTTTAAAACTTAAAACCGAAAGTCATTCTCAAAGCTTTTTCCTTCTAAGTTCAACTTGTTTAAAGATTAATGTACCCATCTTTTCGCCCACTCTATCTCCCCATTCTCTCTTTTGTTTGACGGTTTCACCTCACCTCTTCCTTTTCTCTTTAAAGAAAACCGTAATGGTGCAAGTTATTAATTTTCTTACCATTTAAAATGGCTGATTTCCTTCAAATCCAAAGGTAAGTATAAACTTGCACGAAAAAAAAAAGAAAGTATAAACAATTATATAATATATTTATATCTTAATAAGGAGGGATTAATATATTTTAAAAGTAATTTTTTTCATTAAATTTTTGGATTTTAATATAATAATCCCTCCTCTTATATTTTATATTATATAAAGTATAATATTTATAATATATAATAAAATATATTATTTTAATTATATAATAATACTAATGATAATAATATGAATTTTGAAAAAATTAATATTAAAAGGATATTATAATAAATTTCATATTATTTTATTATCTATATTGTACTTTGTCCACCAAACAAAGAGCAAGATTAAAAGGATATTACAACAATTCATATTGATGATGGTCCATCAACTTCATTAGACGCATTGTAGGATTTCAGTTCTAATATCTTTTTGAGCGAGCTAATATCTGTGGCATGCGTGATGTTTAGTTTCATTAATATGCTTCTTGAAGTTATTACGGAACGATGAGTTTGTCCTTATTTTTAAATCATTTATTTTGATAAATAAATTTAAACAAATTGATTTATGTTCTGTGTCATATCAAATAGAAAAATTATTAAAATAATTAATTATTTAATTAATAGAAAAACAAAGTAATTAATTATATAAAAAAACTAAATATAGCATTAATCATGTTTAAATTTATTATTTGTTTAAAGGAATTAATTATTTAAATTAAATAAATTATTTGAATGCTAAATTTTTATTATTTATTTAAATTAATTATATATATCAGTTACTTGAATTAATGAATTGAATAATTATTTTAATTAATTATTTTACTATATTATTTTTTTAAATAATTATTTTGAATTATTATTTTAATTATCTAATTATGTTGACTCATTATTATATTTATTTTAGTTAAATATTTTGATTACTTATTTGATTACTTATGTAAGTTAATTACTTGAATAAACCGTAAAATCAATTATCTCTTTCTTTTTCCTTTTTTCTTCTATCGTCAAATGAACTTTATAATTATCTATGTTAAAACAAATATTGGTTAAAAAAATTAATAGAATATCAAATGCAATTTGAAAAAAAAATTGTTCGTATGGAAGAGACGAAAATAATTTTCTATTAAGCATAACCATTTTATAAAGAAACTAAAAGTGCAATTTTAAAACTTTTTGAAAGACCAAGGATATATTTTACTTTTAAAAGAGAAAAAAAGGAATAGAAAGAAATTAAAACATTTTCCATGGAGAAACCGATTTAGAGGGGGCGGGGCGTAATTCCCATCCCTTGAGATTTTTCATGCATTAAATTATGTAAAATTAATTATATACGTTATAATGTGGTAAATGTTAGTTAGTATAAAAGTGTATAGAAATAGTTTTCTGTGTTATTATTATTATAATGATTAAAATGATAATTAGTTTAAAATTATACAAAACTAGTAGTGTGTTTGTTGTTATTATGATGATTAAGATTATTATCATTTAAAATAAAAATTACTCAAATAGTAAATATTTTTTGAATTAAATTTTATTTATTAAAAGTCAACATTTCAATAATTATAAAGAAAAAAAATCATTTTCCCTTTAATATGTTTCCGGATCCATTGAAAAAGAATTGCACATATAAGGAAGGGAAAAAGTGAAAAGGAATTGCACAAGATCTGTTTGAATGTAAATTTATCTAGAAGAATTTTTAGAAAAAAAATAAAATGAGTTTCTCTATAAATTAAAATAGATTTTTCTATTAATTCATTTGTAGATATTATCTCATTTTTAGAAAACTTATATTGATGAGTTTTTCAAAATTAACTAATGAAAAATTTATTTTTACTTATGAAAAAATTAATTTTATTTTTTTTCTTCTTATACAAGTACGTACTTCTAGAAAAAATTTATGCAAATGAAAAGAGAAATTGAGACTTGAATCTCTCAAAGAAGCATCACCAGACCATCGCAGACACCAGCTGCGTTATCCAACTTGCTGGCAGATATTGGTTCATGTTAATTGATAAAAGAAAAATATTGAATCCGAAATAAGAAAAATAAAACGTGAAAGTTTTTTTTTTAAGTGAATATAAAGGGTTTCTTTTAAAAAAACAATTCAAGTTTGCCATTAATTATGTTTTTTTTATAAAGATTTCGACAATTATGTTATTTTGTTTGAAATTTAAAAAATAATCAACGTGCATGTAACATTTTATTTCCCAATTGTCATGGAGAAACAATTTGTAAAATAAACTAACCGAAATGATCAATCTCTCATGATGAATTAAGATTTAAATTTCTATTGAAAAAAAGAGGTGCTTACATTTAATGTACAATAACCCTGTCTCAAATAGAATTATATATTTTCATAGAAAGAAACTTGTGGACAACAAAAAAATTATGTACTGTATTATAAAACAACAATCTTAATTTATTCAATAATGAAACAACAAAACCTTTAAAAAAATTGTTGTTTAAAATACAACCAGAAAAAAGAATAGGTAGCATGTTTATTATGAAGTAAATGTATTTTACTTTTAACCCATATAAAAATGAATTTCAATAATCTAATGAAATCGAAACATCAATCAATCATTAAACAAATTCATTTATTTTAATATAGATTTATTGTCTCATTCCCAAATACATCTTTGTTTATCAGATCTCAAACATGCCACTCATTCTAATTCCAAGGGCATGTGCATGTGCCAGCTCCCAAATAACAATTCGCCTAATCGCATAGTGGATTACCTAAGTCCAATCACGGTTTGTTTTACACCATTTTTTGAGCTTTATTTGCTATGGGGGCACTCGCAAAGACCATTATCACAATTTGCTTCTTCACAATTGGAAGAATAAATGTTGCATTCGTAATTTCCTTCACAAGGAGGCTCAACAGTGTCGCTCTTGAAACCATGCCCTACAAAAGAATATGCAATTAAATTAGAATAATGTTGATTCTTTTCTACACCTATATATGTGTTTTAAAAAACTCAAACAATAATATGTTGAGGAAAATACCATTAATTGGAAGATATTAAGGCAAGAAGGACCACTGCAAAAGCTATCTTGGCTGAAGCCATCCCTGTTCCTTGTTTTAGGTTTTAGAGTAAACAATCGTTTATTGTCTATATAGATTCAATTGATATACAGTGTACTACACATTTATAGCACTACGAGACTTTTAAATAAAGAAAATGATATATATGGTATTTAATTATACCCTCGATCGTATCATATATGAATTGGAGATCCTATCTATTCATCTTGCATATATTTTATAAATGCATGCATGATTTTTTTTAACCAAAAAATTTATGAGAATTTGACATTCAATTAATCATCTTTTATTGCATCAATTTATTTTAGGATATAATAATATTTTTAGTTGCAATTCATGTCCAAATCAGAAGTCAAATCCCAGATCTTAATTAAGGAATCCAAATATCAAACTATTTGTATCAATAACTTTTGATATAAATGCATGTATGATTGTTTCATCTCTAGATTTATATATTAAATAAATACATTTTAATATAAATAACAAATTCAAATAAAAAATATTTAAGTACCATTGATATTATCAATAATGATTGATAAAAGTGATAAGACTTTGTTTCTTAATTAAATGGTTTAGGATTTGAATCCTAGTTAGTTTGTAAGTATGAAATAAGAATATTTACTTTATATGCATTTAAGGTCCCAAAAAAATATTTGTCACTATTCATGAGTACAATGGCTTAAAAAAGGTTGTATTTTTTGGGTAAGATTTTAACATTGTATTTAATTATTAGTATATATTTTCTTATGTTGAATTAATTATATATATTAATTAAATATTTAAAACAATTATTTGACTGACTATTTATTTATATAATTTTTGACTCATTATTTAAATTGATTATTTTAACTAATTATATAATTACTCTTTATTTGATTCTCTTTCTATCGCTATCCTATTTTAGAGTTGCGCGTGTGGTTGTTTCTTTTCAATATATATATATATATATATATATATATATATATATATATATGAGAAGAGATCATTTTACATCGGTGTAAAACTTTTTAGTTTTACACCATTCAATAACTTTTTACTGGATAAGTATTTTACAAAATCCACCGTTAGATTGAAAGCTTATATCATGTAGATCACATGTCTCAAATTTCACAAAAATCCGAAATCATTTGAAACCTAATTGATATATATAAAAATTAACGATATATATACTTCTAAAATATATAAAAATTGAGACTATTTGATTACATTCCAAATGATTTCAGATTTTTGTGAAATTTGAGACATGTGATCTACATGATATAAGCTTTCAATCTAAAGGTGAATTTTGTAAAATACTTATCCAGTAAAAAGTTATTGAATGGTGTAAAACCAAAAAAGTTTTACACCGGTGTAAAATGATCCCCTCTCTATATATATGTGTGTGTGTATATATAAATTTTAAGGACCTTTCAATCTCTATATATTAAAGGGAAAAAATTCCAAAATATTTAAGGAACAATGAATACATAAGTTGATTTGACTAACTTATTGTTTGATACAAATTTATTCTAGTAACTTATTTTCAGTTTATCTTTGCTGGTTATGTTTGTCAAAATTTGAAAAGCTAATTGAAAGCTTTGTCAATATTTTCAAGGTGACAATTTCATATTAATATCATGACTATGAAAAAAATCATTAATATTAGTATTTTATTTTTGGTACAAATATTAACATCTTATTTAATTATTAGTGTATATTTTCTCATGTTCAATTAATTTTATATATTAATTATTTGACTCATTATTTTCATTATTTGTTTATTCAATTTCTGATTCATTATTAAATTAATTATTTTAACTAAATATATAATAACTCTTTATTTGTTTCTCTTTCTATCTATTTCCTATTTTAAAATTGCGCCTGCGATTGTTTCTTTTCAATCTTTTCTTTTAATTTTAAGGACTTTCAATCTCTATATATTAAAGGAAAAAGATTTTCCAAAATTTTAAAGCCACAATTTGAGGAGTATGTAAGCTTATTTAATTAACTTATTGTTTGGTGAGCAAATTTATTCTAAAATCTTATTTTTAGTCTATCATTGGTGGTTATGTTTGCCAAAACCACTTAGAAGAAATTTGAAAGTTAAAAACCTAACTGATAGTTAAAAAATTATTTTATTAAAGTATAAGTATTTGGTAAAATTATATGTTGAACTAGCTGAAAAATATAAAATTATATAAAGAATAAAATAATAAAATTTTACCTTAAATATAAAAGATTAAAAAGGAAATTTAATAAATGCTTGAAGACAAAAAGAGAATAAATAAAAGGTAACATTATAAAAAATGATACTTTAAATAACATATTAAAAAACACTAGAAACTATAAAAAAAACTCATTTAATAAATATTTAAAAAAATCTTTTAATTAATAAAAAATTAATAATTAATTGAAATGTCTTGTCAAACATAAGACTTTTGAGGAACTTATAAGTTGCCTTGAGGAAATTAAGATTATTTGGTACATGAGTTTATTTTTCAAAACTACTTTAAATAACTTATTTTGAATATGTTTAATAAATCTAGTTTATAATCTAGCTGATAACTTCTAAGGTAGCTAAAAACTTATAAATAATGAGTTTGGAGTTGAAAACTTGGAAGCTAGTTGAAAATTTATAAATATGCATGTTGTTTTTATTGAAAGTGTCGATAAATTAACTGATAAATATGATATTAGATATTTAATATTTCAAATATTTGAGAAAAAAAAAACTATTTTAATGCATTAAAAGCTTAAGGTTTTGTTGAATATGTCCTTTAACATTGATGGCTAATCTATCACTCATTTCAATTTTAAGGTGGATAATTTGAACGAACATATTATGGGGTTGTGGAATTTAGTTTTCTTCCTCCCCATAAATTGATCACTCACATGCTTATCTTATTTTCATAGACCAAATTTTTGCTAAAAGACCTTTTTAAACATTTTCTCAAAATTATATTTCAAATAACTTTTAAACATTTTTCACCAATCCAACACGATCTCGGTCGTCAAAATATATTAAATAAAAATACTCTATTAAAATTATAAAGTAAAAAAAAAAGGTAATCAAACAATGATAATTTTATTTTATTATTAATTAATTTCTTACTTTTTTCAATATTTTAGATATTGTTTTAACTTCCTTAGCATTCTTTTTTAAAAAAAAAATTATCTTTTTATCACATTTTTTAATTTGGAAGTTGATTACGTGTGTTTTTCTTCTTCTTTTTTACGGATTCTCTAACAATGTTTCATATTTCACATAATTCTTCTTTAATCGATTGTCTTTCTATACCTCTTTCCTATTTGAAAATTTTTGTATTTTTCAAACCTCTATTTAAAGGGGGGTTAGTGTCCAATTTTTTTAAGGAACAATACTCATAGTGTCAGTCGTGATATAGAGAATAATAAAGAAAAATGGATATCACAAAGGTTCTTCCCGAAGAGTGTATCTCAATGATTGTTTCCTTCACATCTCCTGAGGATGCATGCAGATTATCTCTTGTGTCCCCATTCTTTAAAGAAATTGCAGATTCAGATGCTGTGTGGGAGAACTTTCTTCCATCTGATTACAAAGATATCATAGATCAGTCTTCAACACCATCCCTTAATTTATTCTCCAAAAAACAAATTTACTCACACCTCAGTGTCCATCATGCTCTTTTGGCCAAAGGGAATATGGTAAGACTATCACTCAAGTCTATGGGGATTTTAATTTGTCACATGATTGATTTGTATTTTGTAGATTATGAAATTACGCCTTAGCCATGTCGATTGATGATCATATGGCAAGTTTTTCTTTTATGTTAAGTAGCAGTGGCAAAATTATATTATAAAATATTTGTTAGGAACTAATTGGTCTAATTGATAAAGAATGAACTTGTATTTTAAAAGGATTGAATTCAATCTTATTATTATCTTATCTGAAAATTTTGTTTATTGAATAATTTATAATTATTTCTGATAGTATTTATTAAGTCTTAAGAAATCTTTAAGAATCAACTCATCTAAATTTTTAATCAGAAAAAAATATATTAGAAAATATATTTTTAAAAATATTATTTTTTATATATGTAGTGTCACTTATTCTGTGCAAGGAACTTGTTTAAGATTTATTGGAAACGTTATTAGGCTACAATGATGCTTTGCCACACATAAGAAAAATGCTCTTATTCCCCCCCACCTTTTTTAAGGGCAAAGTATTATGCGTCAGCTCCAAATTGTTTTTCTAATTTGATATACTAATAAAAGTTTGCTCCCAATTTATCTTTGTTTAGTTGAAAATAATGATTGGATAATCCTGAATCAGTTTTGTGTCCTGATCTTGATTACTTATCCTCTTTATAAACATTGTTTAACAATTTGGGGGGATAATCCTACTAAATCTCACATCACCAAGTTTCCCTAGTTATTTCCATTTAACTTGTAAAATGATAAAAATTGATCGATTTGGATTGAGCAGAGTTTTTATCTAGAGAAAGCTACAGGCAAAAAGTGCTGCATGGTGAGTGCATCAGGAATAGAATTCCGTATCCAGTCGACTGGTTATGAAAGTTATTACTCGTCCGAGGAATCTATACCAGAGTCGAGGTTTGGTTTCTTTTCTCTTTCAATGCTTTTGCGATTGTATTATAATAAAAAGATTATTTGCAATCTAATTCAATCATAGATATTAATAATAATATCACTTAGATTGTCGTCAATTGTCAATTTGTCATCACTATACACTCCTAGCTAAGTCCTAACTAATTAAACATTATGTTCATCAATTATTATAGGTTGGTTTTTGAAAAGGAAACTTCTATTGTTTCGGTCTTGAAGTGTAAATTTATACAGATTGTCTAAAAAATTTAACACTGCTAATACAAAATTTATCCTTTCAAGTTCACAACTTCCCAACAAATTTAATTATCCTTAAAGAACTAATTTGCATAAAAGCTTTTAGTGAAAAGTTGTCACATAATCAATTCTTATTTGTTTTCATATATTCAGTGATAAGTGTTACTCATGCAGATTTTCCCAACTAGTACAGATCAAATTCGACTACAAACTGCGTGTTATGGGAAGTAATTTAGACACTAAAGTTTTGTCGCCAAATACACATTATGGTGTTTACTTCATCTTTCATTTGGTAGACCAAAATTGTCAACCTAGGAACCTACAATGGATGCTGGAGAGAGCTCAGAAGAGAGAAGATGAATGGATGGAGGTTGAGATCACAGACTTTTTTAGTGGAGATGGATATAACTTAGTGGATTTCCATTATAAATTGAAGAATAATGATTTGGGGTCTTCTTGTTGCCTTACTGTCGAAGGAGTTGAGTTCAGGCCCAAAAACTTGTGAATGGAAAGGAAATCTCTCTGTGTGTGTTTGAATTAGAGTTTGCAGACTTTATTTTGAAATAATTTAATTTTATAAAATTGATCTTTGATTAAAAGTGAAATTTAGAGTGATAGGATTTATCATTCGATTTTTAATAATTCTCTCTCTATATATATATTTGTATTGTAGTAACATATTAAATTAAAAGGAATTTTTGTTATTAGATGCACAAATGGGATTTTACTCATTGCAAAAATAATAAAATGGGATGTTTGAGTTTGGGAAGGG
Source organism: Glycine tomentella (assembly GCA_007407185.1). Taxonomy (NCBI): domain Eukaryota; kingdom Viridiplantae; phylum Streptophyta; class Magnoliopsida; order Fabales; family Fabaceae; genus Glycine; species Glycine tomentella. The sequence goes on from PYAF01004918.1 coordinate 690,447, forward strand.
CGATTTTGGCAGTGTTTGTAGAGAGAAAAAATGGGTGAGGCTAGTGATAAAAAAAGTATTCAGAGATGGCCAAAGCTAAACTTTAGGGAGAATAAGGACTTAAGGTGATGGAGGGATATCTACTCCTTATAAAAGTTGAATGTATGTTTTCAGGAGAATTGGTTCTCATATTCCATATTGAAAAAAGTATAATGGGGAGACACTTTTCCTTTTTTGGCATGATCATTGGATGGAGGAAGATGTTAAAAGATAGATTTAACTAGTTATTCTCGATGTCAACAAAAATAATCCTTAGTTTCCCTAGGTGTTTGTGGGAGAGAATTTTGACATTGGACCGGGGTGTTGGAGGAAATCTTTTTTTTTATTTACTTTTACTTTCTCATTTTATTCCAAATTAATTAAACTGTTCATAGCCAAATTTAAATATTGATTCATTTTATCCCAAATTATTCCTTGAACACCCAAAAAATTATTATTAACTCATTACCCCATTTTATTTCCAATTTACCCCTGAACACCAAGGCTAGGGCTTTCTTGTCTTATGCTGAAGTATGCAAAAAAAAATTCTTATTAATTACTACTCCAAAATTTTAACCCCCATCTCACAAGCATGCTCGTTTCACTCATTTTCAATCTCTCTAAAAAGATAAAGAAAAAAAATAACTCTTCATTCTCTCTAGGTTTCCACAGAGACGCACACAAATACAGTTTCTCACTTTTTTCCCTAACCCACTCACGTGTTCTTAACAGTTTTAATATCCATTCTCTTTGTTCTTTTTGTCGTATAGAACAAGGGGAAGGAGAACCTCAAGGAGGCACCTACAACCACTGATCAATGGTGAGAGATGATGGTTTCTTTCACAAAGTAACTTAGGTATTCGGTTGAGCCACCAAGCCACGATTTCTCACCCTAACCCTTTTATTTTTATTTTTAAAATTATCTGTTGATTTGCTTAGAATAGCCCAAGAGTAGTTCAAGCTTTGGCTTGAATTTTCTTATTTATTTTCAACACACCAAAGGGTTGTACTCCTTAACCGTTTCCCCAATATTTTTTTTGGCGTATATCAAATTTATGGATTGATCTTTATTTCTATTTGATGGTTGTGTGATTGGTGTTGGTTCATGGCTGAAAATCAGTTCGCATGCATGTTAGAATCCTTGTGTCTTGAGACTAACCATGACATTTTGGAGGTGATGTATGAACTCAACGAGTCTAGATTTGGCTTGGAGGTAAGTTGATTCTTGATGTTTGGTCATGAAAATATGGTTGATATGACGTTTGGCATGCTAGAAGCAGTTTGTGAAATTTCTATTCTCTACCGGTCTCTCTCTCTCTCTCTCTCTCTCTCTCTCTCTCTCTCTCTCTTATTTATTAAGGCCTAACAATTCAGAATGAGGAACCTATGGATTTGACTAAGTGTTAGGCATAACATATAAGTTACTCAAAAAATTAAATCACAAAAATCTTTGTGTTCATGATTTATTGTGCTTTTTCTGTATGATATGTTTGTGTTCTAAGCAAATTGTTATGATTTGGACATCCTAATTAAGGATGCCACCACAAAAGTTTGGTTGAAAAAATATGCATGTTTTCTATTTTTAAGAATTTGTTGACGTTCTAATTAATGTTTTTATGGGACTTGTTGATTTAGAACCCTCTTGGTTTTTAACATATTCAGAATGTTTTGAATTGAATTTAGGAAAAAATAAAAAGATGTAAATGTGTGTTTTTCTCGTGTTTCTAATTAACACAAAAAGCTAGAAAGAATGAATTTCATGAAGAGAATGAGTTAGAAATCTGGAACTAAAAATGATCCGAAAATAGAAAAGTTTGTTCAGTTGATGTCCATGTAAAAGTTCTTGCATTTTCTTAAAAGTTTGGCTTTGATCCAAGATTTTTGTTTGTTTCTAGTGTGAAGGTGTTATATATAAAGGGTCTGAAAGGTGATTTTTAGTTAATTAAATAATGGGTTTTTAGTTGAAAATAAATTAACGAAATGAAATGGTAAACTATTAGTGGGTTGTTTGTGACTTTCATCTAAAATCCCATTGGTTGTCTCTCTTACACTTTAGACAATGATTATCCCTATTTTATTTAAAAAAATTCAGCTGATTTTCATTTATTAAGGCCAAAATCTATGATTGTTCAAATTCAAAGTTTACTAGTAGTTCTAAAATAAAAAGGAATTAAACACTAGTGAATATCTACAGGCGTACATAGCTTAGGAAAAACAAAAGATGAAATGTTTTATCACAAAGCTTAGAGTATTTTTGAAAGTTAGGTCTTAAATTATTAAGTTCTCCAATAATCCTCTTATAAACCGAGGTCATTTAATAGAATTAAATCATACTTTCTACAAAATGAAACTACGTGAATTCATTACCTTACTTCAAATAGGCATAAGATATACGTTTCATAAAAATCAAATGAACTATTTTCCTTCATTGAAAGAACCTACGCATGAATTATTATCACTTCCTATAAGAGAACTATATTAAACTAAAAATGGCATGTTAGAAAGCCTATTATGAATGACATTGTTGAAATCATTCACTCATGTATGCATGGCGACATGTGATTTGGACAATTTAATATAAATGATATTGAATAATCTAAAAGGTTGAATCCTATGAAAGCACAAAATACCGGCACCTCTAGTGGTTGAGTTATGAAAAGGCAAATGATCACATTATGACGAAAGCATGCAAAAGATTTTATATGAATGTACAACTTAATTATTTCATAAATGCAGTGTTTTGTGAACCTCTTTTGTTATGTGGTGTTCAATCAATCCATGCACATGTAGAACAACATGCAGATAAGTTAGTCCCACAAAGCCTGTAATTAACTACAAATCCAATAACCCACAAAGCCCGTTCGGCGAAGCCAACAAAATCATAAACATGCACACATTTTTCTTTATTTTTCTACCATTAAGATCAATCAAACAATAATATTCTTCCATGTATATGTTCTCAAAAGTCAAAATCATCTTGATTAGGCTTTGGGGAGGTTAACAAAGCGGTGTAGAGGCGAAGCCTGTCCTCCCCCATGGAAGAAGACCTTGACAAAGGCCTCCTTGGCCTTATAAAGGACAATGAGGTCAAAGTCAACCTATGCTTGTACCTCCTCCATGCCAATTGAATGGCCACAGCAGCCCAAGTTCTCCACCCTGGTGAGTAATACCTTGCACTTCTCTTCACCTTCTCCTTAACAAATGTGTACCTAAAATGTTGTGTCACATACTTCACATCCTCGGCTTCAAGGCCAAATGCCTCGGTGGTTTCCAACGTGATAAGTGTGGATGAAGATGGGGGAAGGCGTTCTATGAAGGGTCTCCTTAAACACCATGAGAGGAGTTCGTCCCCACTGAAGTTTCCTGGACCTAACATGCAGCAACTCTTCACACCATCCCTTAGCTCTTGGCTGCTTTGAAGGTGACCCCTTACTACAAATAGCATTCTCTGAACTGGATCTCCTTCTCTAGCTATCTGCATCATTTTATTAAGCATATACATGTTAGATTTAATAAAGCTCAGTATATATATAAGGTTGATTAGATGGTTATAAAAGAAATGAAAAGTGAAAAAGTCTTAGGTTCACAAAAATTAACAATATTAATAATTAATAATTTTTTAATAAAGCTTAATCATTGTAATTTCAAAAGAATATATAAATATCTACTTATTTAAATTGAGAAGTACTAGCTAGCTAATAATATACTTTTTAACACAATATTGTTACATTTTTTAATTTATTAATAGTCAAAATTTATTAAAAAACTGTAAAATAATGAATAAAACTTATTAAATAAGAAGTGGAGTGAGACTGGCCAAGTTTTATAATTACTTATAAATTTTAGTCCATTGTAAAGTCTTTCTTAATTAAAAGAGTGTACGTTAGTATCATTTCTCATTTAATTAAAGTTATTTAACTTTGTCCCAATGAACTATGCAATTAAAATGTGATATTACTATATACATATAGTGCAAATTATAACGTACGTACTGTTTCTCCCTTTGTGAAAATCAGAGACTTCACACGGTCACAGATGTTCTCCAGAACCAGATCGTCCATGTGTTGAAATAGAGGCACCTAAAATATAAAGGGATTACTACTTTAAAGAAGAAAGAACAAAAAAAACATAATTGGTTTTCTAACAACAAGCTAAACAAAGCATATCTCTTCATTATTTTTAGTGTAATTAAGCCAAACATGTAGGTAGTACTTATATTCAAGTTCTTATAGCGCAGTATGGTTTGGTCTAGTAGATATTTTTATCATGCATGGGAGGTTAATTATCATAGAAACTTGGCAAATGAAAGACGATATAGGGAAAATAATGTTATCAAATAGGCTTTCTTTATTGGTATCTATTAAGTGAATAAGATAAACAACAAAACAATGTAATGCCAAATAAAAAACAACAAAATTTACTAAGATGTGAAAATAAAAACCATTTTCCCCTCCGGGTTCAAGAAATACTGATCCGATAGTTTTTTGACAATCAGTTAGTTGCATTCTTGGGAACCAATTTAGAGACTACTCTTTTAGAGATGAAATTAGGTGGGGCATTTTTTTTTTGCAAGAACTATATTATATAGATGTTTATTAGTCAGACTATATATATATATATATATATATATATATATATATATAGGCAAAAGAACGCAAATAATATACTTTAAATAAGAAATTACGAAAAAGGGGTTGTTTTGAAACTATTTACGGATTTGGGGCTGTTGGACCCGCCCAAAATAAGGCATAACCGGTCCCGCCTGAGTTTGGGCGTCACTAGGGGGGGTGGTCACGCCCAATTTTGGGCGTGACTAAATCGGTCGCTAAATCCGTCGCTAAATCGGTTAGCGACCGATTTAGCGACGGAATTTTTTGGATTTTTTTAAATTTTTTTGTTTGCGACCAAAATTTCTGTCGCAAAAACGGTTAGCGACCGATTTAGCGACGGAATATTTGGTTTTTTTAATTTTTTATTTGATATTATTTATTTTTATTTTTATTTAATTTGAAAGTATTTTTAGATTGATGTTCATGATAGATATGATCTATTTTACTTTTAATAATATTATTTTATTTAGTATATTTTTATAATTTTATATGATTTTATTTAATATATTCTAGATTTTTGGTATAAATAATTTTTAATATATTATTTTATTTAATA
>PYAF01004918.1:707085-719733 GCA_007407185.1 Glycine tomentella
AATGTTCCTCCTTAGGCATCGATGATGATATGGGTAAAGACCATAGTGGTGGTCTATGATTGAAAGTGATAAAGACCATAGTGGTGGTCTATGATGGTATATTCTCTGATTAGGAGAATAGAGTCCTATTATAGTAGGACCGATATTATGTGATGGATGTGATCCCTGAGAAAGGGGGGATCGATATGTACGTATATGAGTGTACGTTTAAGGTTATATATGTTAGAAATTGTATAGGATGACAGTGACTTTGGGTTCGAGTCCCAAAGCACTATTTGACAAAGACTTTGGGTTTAAGTCCCAAAGCACCATGTGATAAAGACTTTGGGTTTAAGTCCCAAAGCACCATGTGATGAAGACTTTGGGTTCAAGTCCCAAAGCAAGAGATGCAGACTTTGGGTTCAAGTCCCAAAGCAACCTATTGTCATGACAACTGTAAGTCCTTGGCGGAGGAACCAAGGCAATATAAGATGGTGTAGTGTAAGACTCTGGGTTCAAGTCCCAGAGCATCGAATCACCAAAGAGGAAAGTTAATGGATAGAAAGTTACGGATGATTGGAATGTAAGATCTTGGCATAGAAACCGAGGCCATACGAAATGGGTGCGAAGTAAGACTACGGGTTCAAGTCCCGAAGCATCAAATCACCCAAGAGAAAGGTTTAATTGATTATGTTGGCTATAAGCCGTATGTATATCACCTAAGGAATTACAGGTGAATGAGTTTTGATGATATATGATAGAACAGGGACTTGAGATCCCTGAATGTTTGACTGATGATGAAGTCCTGGACTGAGGTTCCAGGCAGCATATGTATGTAAGTCCTGAATAAGTAATCAGGATAAACAGGTTATAGGGAGGAAATACCTCTCTCATATGAGTAGTGTTCAGTTATGAACACTTATATGTTATAGTACCTCTGTGAGACGAGCTCTGAGAGTAGACATGTAAGACGCTGATGCCATGGTTATGGCTTAAAGCTATGTGAGATGTATGAAAGAGCCGGTATAGTATATGATGCCATGATAATGGCGTGGCTCTATGAGATAAGTTGGGATGGCTTGAGAGCCAGTATGAGATGGTAGACCTCTGATAATGATGGATTCAGTTAAGTACCCAGAGAACTGGGGAATATGTTACAGATAGGCTAAGGTTCTAGAGTGTGTATGTATGTGAGCTAGGATCATATCCTAAGCTCTGATGTATGTATGTTTATGCTTGGGGTTAAACCAGGGAAAGGGAGGATATCCCAGATCCCTGAGCTTACTGAGATGTTTATCTCACCCCTGTGTGGGCTGTGGTTTTCAGGTACTTCTGGAGAAGGGAAGCGACCACAGGGCAGGAGACGAGCTGAGTATGCTGGAGATGGTCATGGGCTGCAGACGAAGATGGAAGAGTTTTATTTTATATCTCTGTCTTGAATTTGTATAAGTAAAGGGTGTGAGCATACCCGTTATATGTATTGTTTATGTTTCCCTCCTAACTATCTATGTATAGTTGTTATGTATCTGCCTATGTTATAGTATGTTGAGTATCTGGATTAGTAGGGGCTTATGTTGATATTTTATGGATATGTTTTATATTTCATGCATAATGATATCGAGAAAAACGATTCTATCGCTTCCGCAATGCGTTCAGGTAACGCTGATAGCGCGCTCATGATATGTTCAAGGGTAACACATCGGGTGCACACGGGGTGTTACGGTAATGTCCCTGATTAGAATTTGGGACGTTACAATAAAAATGTTAACATTTTTATTATTGTAAAATATGAAGTGTCAGTATATTTTAGTGGATATCCCAAGCTGTTTCCTTACTTTGTATGCTTTTGTATTTTTTTAAACTATCAAAGTCTTAAATATTTTGATAGGTATCTAAGGATCTTTCTTGTAGTCTATCTTTTGTATTCTTCCTGTATGGTTCTGCTATGCGATAGTTAGAAAGGTAAGGAAAGAGCTACTAGCTAGTAAAGTTTTGTCATGACTCATGATAATTTGATTGACAATTCTTGGTTTGAAGCAAGGTATATCTGAACCGAAAGTCAAATGACTAATCTTTTAAAACGTTGAAATTTGTTTCATACATACAATTTAAGAATCAAATTTATAACTAGATACTTAAAAAATAATATTACTAACCAATCATGTCACACCATATTGATATTTAATTGACAATCTACTCTTAATAAGAATTATTCTCCTGGTTTATATCAAGTTTTCTATCAATTTTATTTATCAGATGTTAACGGTTAATTTTTGTTAAAATAAGATATTTAAATCTACGATTTCTTCTCCCTTTTTTTTCCTATCAATCCTTTACACACGTTTTGTGCTTGTCAATGAAAGGAAAAGTATTCTCAGAATGTAATCCACTGTGTATGTTTGCCACATGTTACACTATGAAAATCTGGTACAGTACATATTTTTGGTGCCTATGTGTGGAAGAGGCTAGGATTTGATATTATTTATACAAGGGGTTGGTTAAGCTTTATGTAGCAAGGACTTGTAAGGGTGGAAATGTTTAAGCTTTATGTAACAGGTTGGTTAAGTCAAGGGCCCTATATATATCAACATAGGTCGTTACATGTATGATAAAAAACATGGTGTGGGTGTTGGAAATGGAAATGACAACGGTAAGTCTACGGTGTTTATTAAACATTTTTGAAGTCTAGTAAATAGTAATCTATTTTTACTCCAAAGAGATGAAATAATTAATTAATGTCTAGAAGGGGACCAATTTGTGTAAGTTACAATTTTAAAAACAAGAATGATAATTTACTCTACAAATAAAAAATTTCTTCTCACTTTCTAAAATAATATATAGAAGAGTAAAATTAAAAACGGTTAACTTATATAAATTTCATCCATAGAAGGACAAATATTTTGGATGTTCCAGTGTGCACGCTTGCTTTGAGCTGGTCATATGGAAATCAATTAAGCAGCTTAGTTCGTTATAGTTTTTATTTATTTATGAAATCTCTAATGTTTTTAGAGAATTGCAAACCAAGTGGCTGATGCATTTGCCAAATTTGTTTTTTCCATGCAGTGCGTAATTTTCGTTTTTTTTACAGCTTTGCCTTCTTTGCTTTCTGTTCCCTTCAAGGGAGATGCAAATTGTACTGTCTTTCCTCGTGGACATTAATATATAATTTCTGGGGTGTGGGGGTAGTTACGTTGCCACCAGCCCGTCAGATAAAGAAAAAAAAAAAACTTTTCTTTTTGTTTATTACTGATATCTAACTAAGGATATTCTGCTCACTTAAGTTACAAATCTACCTCTTAAAAAAAATTACACGTCTACTCAAAGTCTCTCAAGAACTTGACAAGCACTCAATATATTTTAATCTTTTTAGAAAATTAATACTCGATCCCAAAATGTAAAATTTTCTATATATACTTATTTATTTAAAATAAAATCAACTCAAAAAGTAATATCCTTTTTAACATTTTGAAATTCAAAAGTATTTAGCATTTATGTATTGTAACAAGAGCTGGCATTTTTTTAAATAAAAATGAAAAGCATGCAAAGACATAGAATGTTGGAAACAAGAGCCATTGTTAAAATGATATTTTTGAGAAAAAGTTAAGGTTGTTAAACTAGATGGTTCAACCTAATTTAGGCCTATCATACTAGTCGTGAGATAAATTAATGTGGCACGAAAAAGTAATTGTCATATTTAAGTATAGACAATTGTTATTTAAAACCTTTTATATATATATATATATATATATATATATATATATATGTCTTTGTGTGTCGAAAAGTAATTGTCATATTTAAGTATAGACAATTGTTATTTACAATTTTTTATTTATGTATGTGTGCGTGCACGCATGTGTGAAAAAAATAGTAACTGGCACATAATATTTTAATGTGAAAATCTTAAATTCGTAAAGAAAAATTTATGGACAAAATTTGAGAAATATTTATATTAAGTGAAAGAAATACTACAATATCTCTTTAAATATAAGAGAACCATTATAATCTTGTAATAGCATATTGTACCTCTATAAAATGGGAGAAACACTTAGAGAACACATGTATGTTTTTATCTCTCAAATGAGAAGTTGAATTCATCTAAGGAGCTTGCTATTTATACATAAGTTTGCATTTAATCATTCAATCATTACAAAATCTCAATCATGCATCCAACCAATTCATCGATGTAGCATTTTTTTTTTTACATTTTTTCTAAAATTAGATTCAAACTTCTAAAATTTTATATCTATTTCATTTTTATCTTTAAAATATTTGGTAAATCTCTACTTTTACATTTCGCTATGCGATAATATTTTATTATTTTTACCTTTTATTGCATAAGATATTGATAATCATTTACAATAAGTTTATTTTATTTTACTAAAAATATATTTAAGTCTTTAAATATATAGGAAAATATCTCAATATATCTGATTTATATATATATAAAGGTGTATTTGACTTGTTTTTCTTTGCAGCTGTATTTGATTTGTTATCAAAAATAAAATATTAGATTTTATTAAAGATAATACTTATGGCATGTTTAATTTTAAACAATCATGAAATAAAATTGCTAAGTCATAAGACGAATCAGGATCTCAGTAATTTTGATTAAATACAAATAAATATAAAGATTAAAAGTTGTCTTATCCATATTTATAAGACAAATGTTATGATCCAATGCAACATGGAAAACTTCATTTAATATTTTGTGTCTTAGCTTCGTTTTGTAAAAAATGCCTCAAAAACATTTTCTCTAGGATATATGAAAATGCTTAGAAGAATGAGAACTTTTAGCTCTTTCAAGTTCAAACAATATCAAAAGACGCACCCTAATGTGGTTTTTGTGATCAAACTGTTTTGACTAAAACATATGATTTTATGCTAAAGTATTCTTCAAGAAAATTAAAGAGAGTGGTTTCCTAGCACGTGCATGCAGAGGACGTCCAATATTTAATGGAACGTTAAATGCCCCAACATGTACTTCTTCAATTTAGATGCAAACTTCCAACAAAGAAATCCTATTGTTTAGATACAACAAACACTTTGTTGGAAATAAGCTTTGAAGAGTTGTAGTTACAAACTTACAAGCAAACATATGAAATCTTTAGTTCTCTCTTCTCAAGCTCTTTCTGCATGTTTGTAAAGTTCTAAAGCTCTCAAAAATACTTTGATTATCCTGAGAGAAAAGACTAAGTTTTTAAGACTATACATATGTTTGTAAGATGTTTAAGAACTAGTTTATGAGCAAATCCAACAACAAATATAAAAAGATTTGTTTAGAGTCAGTAATGGTATGGTAGAACAAAGAATACTAGATTTTTAAGCTTTGTGATAAGCTTGGGTTGTAAAAGCCAAAAATGATAGTGAACAATATTTGTAACTTGTTGAGGTTAGTGAAACTTGGTGAGTTGTCAAGAACTGAACATAGTCTTGATGGTTGAAATAAATCAGTATAAATTTATGTGTCATATTTATATATACTTTATGTTTACTGACTTAGGATTTGAATTTGATTTTGTTGTGAAAAGAAATATTTTTGCAAAATCTCTTATTGTCGTCTAATTGTGTCTATTTGTAAAAATTTATAATATGCTTTCAAAGCTTCATCAGACGATAAAATTGTTTTACAAAAAAGGTTTTAAAAAATTTAATCATAATTTAATTTGATTTATTATGATATTTGTCTTTCTAAAACAAAAGACAAGATGAAGGACATATATGATAAAAATATATAAAAAAAATTGTCACTTAACAAACTTAGAACAAATAAGTGTCCCACACACAAATTTATTTAAAAACATATAGGACTTAAAAAAAATATAAAAACTTGTATATTTTTCCCCTCTTCCTTCACAACTCTTTTTCCCTTTCCCTCTTAATTTCTCAATCGTTCATTCTCTATCCTTTTTCCACGTTCTTAATTTGTAACCTTCACTAAAACAATTATTTGTGTTGCACATTGATTAACAAACATATATAACAAAATGTTGTAAATTACATATACTTTAAAATAAATTATGGTCTCCTAAAAATGCTGGTCAAACATATGGGTTACTCAAGAAATTTTCCAATGGAAAACACAATATGAAGAAAACTATATTTGGTTTCGAAGGTTGATCCTTAATGGTGGTTTATAAACTTCAGAAACCTCTTACAATATTGCACAACTAGTAATGTAAGAATAAAATAACAAACCTGTAATGTTACAAACAACCAAACGAAACACATGTCATTGACAAATGCAGAAAATAGAATCAGAATATACCTCCGGTCGTTGCCATGAAAGAGTTGTTTTGTTTTAGTTCTTCCAAGCTCTCACTCTCTCTATGTGGATGGTGTATCAGACTAAAATGAAAGATATGAGCTCAGGGACCAAACATATGTGCTATATATAGGCATTCTACCATCAAGAATGCACTTAGTAGCCATTATCACCCTTTAATGTCATTCAATATTTGGCTTTCAACTCCAAAATTGATGGAACACTTCAACCAAAGATTACCTTCCAAGTCCAAAATGTAAAGACCACTAACAAGGATTTAATCATGACTTTTAATAATAAAAACTTATTACATTCTCCCACTTGGTCCAAACATTTTGACTCATTGACTAAAATAAGTTAATGCACAATTTCCTTAAGAAATGAACATACAAATCATAGGATAGTTCCTCTTATTACGAGTAATATCATCCATGTATAAAACTTAATGAATAAATCCAATGTTTATTCTTGATCCAAAACATAAATTTTCTCAAATAAATCAATCTGCAACTGAATTTGAGAAAATATCACAATATAAGAGTTTCAACTCTAACCTGTATGTATACAATCATAAAGTGGAACCAAGTCTCATTCTCTCTACATGATCATTGAACTTAAACGGTGGCATGTAGGGATGGCAATATGGGTTGGGCCCGACGGGCCAGCCCGTTTAGCCCGCCAAAAAAGGTGGGTTAGGCTGAAAATTTTAGCCCATTTTGGAAAACGGGACGGGCCAGCCCGGCCCGCCAAAAGGGTGGGCCAAAGACGGGCCAACCCGGCGGGCCAGCCCATTTTAGCCTTTTTTTTTGCTTTTTTTGGCTTTTTTCTTAAAAAAAACTATTTTTTTAATTTTTTTGGTGGGCTGGCGGGCTGGCCCGTTGGCCCGCCAACCCACCTTAAAATGGGCCGGACTAGGATTTTCAACCCACTTTCTAAAAGTGGGCCAGCCCGCCCCGCTTTTTTGATGGGTTGGGCCAGCCCGGCCCGTTTTTGGCGGGCCAGCCCATATTGCCATCCCTAGTGGCATGCCCTTAGTCAAAGGATCAGTGATCATCAGCTCAATGCTTATATGCTCATTAACCACTTTCTTGTCTTTTACTCTTTCTTTAATGGCTAAGTACTTAATGTCAATGTGCTTACTTTGACTTCTACTTTTGTTATTCTTAGCCATAAAGACAATAGCTAAGTTATCACAGAAAATTCTCAAAGGCCTTGAAATAGTATCAACTATCTTCAGTCCAGAAATGAAACTCTTAAGCCATACACCATGTGATGTAGCCTCAAAGCAAGAGACAAACTCAGCTTCCATGGTAGAAGTAGCAGTCAAAGTCTGCTTAACACTCCTCCATGAAATAGCTCCACCAGCTATCATGAAAATGTACCCAGATGTTGATTTGTGATAATCAACACAGCCAACAAAGTCTGAGTCTGAATAACCAATCACATCTAGATTATCAGTCTGTCTATACATAAGCATGTAATATTTGGTCTCTCGAAGGTACCTAATCACTTTCTTTGCAACTTTATAGTAGTTAATACCTGGATTACTCTGATAACTTCCTAACATTCCAACTGCAAAAGCAATGTCAGTCCTTGTGCATACTTGAGCATACATAAGGCTTTCAACAATTGAAGCATAAGGAATGTTTTTCATCTCTTCCCTCTCAAAGTCATTCTTTGGGAATTGGTTCAAATTAAACATATCACCTTCACAATAGAAGCAACACTTGCTAAACAATCTTTCATCCGAAATCTCTCTAATTTTTTTTAATATAGGTTTCTCGTAATGGACCTAAAATACCTCGAGGTCTACCTCTATGAATCTTAACGCCAATGACATAAGATTAATTACCCATATCCTTCATGTTAAAAATCTTAGAGAGAAATTGTTTCACCTCATGTAGCAAACCCCGATCATTGGCTACAAGTAAAATATCATCTACACATAAAACAAAAAAAACATATTTTACTCCCACTGACCTTGTGGTATATGCATTGATCCATGAGGTTTTCATCAAACCCAAATGAATAAATTATCCATGAAACTTAAGGTAACATTGACGGTGTTGGATATTTGTTGAACTCCTAATGCATAAAAAGATTTATAGAGTTTTGATGATAACAAACAATGAATGCCACATTATTAGATTTATTGTGATGATAATTATTTAATTATTTGATACTTTGAAGTTACTGATATTTGGATTTATGAAAATCAACATAATTGAGAAGATTATTTGAAGAATTATGAAGATTGATATCATTCAAGATGATATGAAATTAAGAAGATTTGTTTCTATTTTTTTTTTAGATTTTATGTAAGGAGATTAAAAGATTGATCTTGCCAAGATATTTGCTTTAAGATTGCATTGCATAATAAGATAAAATATTTTTTAAGATTGCATTCAAAAATAGAATAGAATATTTTTTAATATTGCATTCAAAAATAGGATAGAATATCTTTAAGATTGCATTGGATAATATGATAGAATATCTTTAGGATTGCATTCAAAAATTGCTTAAAATCATATCTTTAAATTAGTATAAATAGAAACATAATTTGGTGTTCAGAGTATGCATTTCATTCCAGATAATATTAGAGCTTTAGAGAGTTTATGTTTGCATCATTGAGAGAGTTGTTGTGAGATCATATAGAAGTGTTTGACAAGTTTGATTCTTCAACTCTCCATTAAGATTTAAAGGTATCTATTTGCTTAAAGAATAGAAGCGTGAAGGTAACCATTTTAATTGTATTCTTCTTCTTGACTTTGGAAGAGGTCGCAGCTGGGAAACTAGGATAACAGTTCTGTCTCTGTTCTTGGTGAATTGAGACGTGCGACTTTTGGCTGGGAAACTATGATACCAATCTGTCTGGGAAACAAGGATACCAGTTTGTGTCTATTCTTGATGAATTGAGACTAGAGCTTTTTGCTAGAAATAAGGATATCAGCTGGAATAATTGTTGTGTAAGGGTAGACTAGGAAACTAGGATACTAGTAACTCTTGTACACAAAATTATCATAGTGGAGTTGTTCATTAGATTGATTATCCAATTTGGACGTCGTGGTTTTTTTCCAATTGGGTTTTCCACATTAAAATTGATTGTCTTCTTTATCTCTTATATCCATATTATTACTTTGAGTTTGATTTTAAATTATTAATTATTTTATAAAACTCAATTTACCCCCCCCCTCTTGAGTTCATTTGGGACCAACAGACGAGAGGCTTGTTTTAAACCATATAGAGATTTCATAAGCTTGCAAACTAAATGCTCACCACCTCTAGAGAAGAAGCCTTCAAGTTGTTTCATATAAACCTATTCCTATAAATCACCATTAAGAAAGGTTGTTTTCACATCCATTTGTTGCAACTCAAGGTCAAAATGAGCAACTAATGCCAAGATAATGCGAAAATAATCTTTCTTAGATATAGGAGAAAAAGTCTATGTGTAATCGATTCCTTTTTTTTTAGTAAATCCCTTAGCAACGAGTCTTTCTTTGTATCTCTCAATGTTGCCTAATGAATCCTTTTTGGTCTTAAAGACCCATTTACAACCAATGGCCTTTTCTCCATTAGGCAACTCTACAAGGTTCCAAACTTTGTTGCTCTACATGGAATTCATCTTATCCTTCATGGCATCATACCATAAATTTGACTATTTGCAACTCATGGCTTGATCAAAAGTTTCGGGATCATTTTCAGCTCCAATATTATAGTCAGATTCTTGCAAATATACAATATAATCACTCTGAATAACTGATTTCCTTACTCTAGTATATCTCCTTAATGTTGCATCAACATTTTCTTGTGGATCATGTTGTTCAATTGGTTGCTCATCATTTTCAAGAATTTGATTACAATTTGATCTACTGGATTATCAACAATAGGTTGTGGAATGTTAGTCATTGGTTTTTCATCATCCCTTTGAACTTGTGCGGTATGAATTACAACCAATCTTTCACTTGATATGGAAGGTTGAGAGTCTATATGAATTACAACCAATCTAGTAATATGATATGGACAGTAAAACTATAACCTTTAGACCTTTCGGCATATCCAATGAAGTACCCATTAATAGACCTTGGGTCAAGTTTCTTCTCTAATGGGTTATATATCCTCACCTTATACGGACAACCCCAAATGCGCATATGTTCCAAACTCAATTTCCAACCTTTTAACAACTCAAAAGGTGCCTTTCGGATAGCCTTGGTTGGAACACAATTTAATATATATGTTGTCGTCATTAGTGCTTCAGCCCACAAGGATTTAGGAAGTTTGGAGTTTTTAAGCATACTTTGCACTATATCCAATAATGTTTGGTTCCTTTTTTTTGCAACACCATTATGATTTGGAGAACTATACATAGTTTACTGGGCAACAATCTCATGTTCTTGAAGAAACTTTGCAAAGGGACCACTTACTTGTCCATTCTCAGTATATCTGCCATAATATTCTCCACCTCTATCTGATTTCACTATTTTTATTTGCTTGTCACATTGGTTCTCAACTTCAGCCTTAAAAACTTTGAAGGCATCCAATGTTTCATTGTTATAAAGCAAATAAACATTCATATATCGTGATTAATCATCTATAAAGGTGAAAAAATATTTCTGACCACATGCATCCATATCTAGACAACAAATATCAGTATAATTATTTCTAATATTCTTGAACTCTTATTAGCACCTTTCTTAGACAAGTTGGCCATCTTATCCTTAGTGCAATCCACACAAGTCTTAAAGTCAGCAAAATCTAGAGTATTGAGTACCATGTCTTTCACTAACCTGTTAATCCTCTCAATGGAGATATATCCTAATCTCCAATGTCATAACACAGAGGAATTCTCATTAATATTACACCTTTTAATACCAGTTTGGACATGCATTGAACTATAAGTGGAATCATTTTGTAAACCAAGAAGATAAAGACCATCATACAAGATACCATTCCAACACATTCAAAATTATAAAATAAATCAAACGACGTGTCTTTAAAATTAAAGGAATATCCAAAAGGTACAAGTCTGAAAACAAAAATCAAGTTTCAAGAAAAACTTGGCACATCAAAGGTCCTTTCTAATTTCAAAATGAAGCCACTACTTAAAGTTAAAAAGCAAGTTCCAATAGCCTCCACATGTGAGCCTAGCTTATTGCCTAATAAAATGCTTTCCTCATTTCCCACCGGTTTCCTTAGGTTTTGCATATCCTGTAAAGAATTTGCAATATGGATTGTAGATCCAGAATCAATCCACCAAGTGTTAATATTAACACTAGCCATATTAGTGTAACACCCCGTGTGCACCCGGTGTATTATCATTATGATTATATTAGATTAGTGCTTAATCACTTAATTAAAACATGTTTAGCGGAAGCATAAAACCAAAATCATATTTCTTGATTACATTATGTATGGAATATCAAAGCATCTCATCACGAAGCATAAGACAAGCCCCGGTTTAACCAGATCATACAACAAAACCATAGGCAGATAGCATAAGTATCTTAAAGATATAAACAGGAGGAAGCATAAACATTACATAACAGAACTGGTTATGTACAAATATACATTGTCTGACACTCGAAGTATTTATACAAAAGAATAAGCATCCGAGTGCTTTCTGATCCCTAGGATCCTTCCTCACCAGAGAGCATACATAACATATACAAAATACAACTCAAAATGCCACATGTGCACACACATGTCTTCCCTCTACAGGGGCACAAAACACCACAAAAGCTGAGCCGAGCTCCAAGCTCTCCGCTGCTGCCTCTCAGATTAGCAGGTACCATCTCTACTGGGGCCTCCTGCCCTGAGACCGCTCTTCTCTACCAGAAGCATCACCTGAAAGAACATAAACCCCACACAGGGTGAGATAAACATCTCAATAAGCTCAGAGTCCTTGGAGGCATCTCCTCCACTCTGGCTCACTCATCATGACACAAGTCATCAGGGTATCACAACCAACTGGGCCTCCCAGCCTGGCCTCTCGGCCCTTATAACAATACAATCAATGTATCTAGCTCTATGTACGGCGGACCGAGTCAACACCGACCTCAGTGTGAAACCGGAATTCACACCTGTGTCATCGCATTGGGAGCTACCCCTTACGCATGGACACACGTATATGGTACCTCCGAGAATAGGCAATCAACCGCGACGAGACACACCTATCTCTTGGTCTTAGGGGATCATCATCACCCCAGGATCTAATCAACCATGAGCAAACCAAACTAGGAGGTGCGCTCTACTCCTAGGGAGGTCCATATATATCTAACTGGCCAGAAGATCTAATAACAGGCTTCATACATGTCTCAAGCACAGATACAAGCATATATCATCATGAGTATGCAACAACCAATAATGCATGTATCATGAATGTAACCACTACTCCCTCGGAGTATGGTGGA
>PYAF01004918.1:724615-737243 GCA_007407185.1 Glycine tomentella
TCAGACTTTTAAGAATTAAAACTTTTCAAATCTTAAAGTTTAGCTTTCCATTATACTCACTTTCTAAATTCGATAATATATGCTTTGTTCTGTTGAATTAAAAAATAATCAATCAACATAATGATTAACTTATCTTATTCTTTTTTTAATTAAATATGACCTAAATGAATTGACTAGGAACAATTTTTCAGTGCTTACTCTTTGCTTGATAATTAACGCAATTATGTGAGTAGACAATTTTTATTTTTCTACAAAAGGACAACATATAAATAGGCGAGGTTTTGTTAAGAAACATATGGTAAATAAGTTAGGTATGAAAGAACCACTACCTTATTACATATTATATATAGATGTCCAATGTGATAAGAAACCAATAATTTTTACTCGCATAAATTGGCTGGCATATTTTTCCAATAAGCAAAAACTTTATTGATATAACGGAGTACAAGAAATTAATATTGTTCCGAAGGCTCCAAACGAGGTGGACGAAGCAGGCGGCTCCAGCGGTAGCAACAGTGATTTTCGATGAGCAACAAACACTTTGGTGCCAAACGTTAGCTAGAATATAAGAGGTGAGTAATAAAGTTAAAATTCCAATGTTGGCAAGAGATGGCTATATAGTTAAAGATTTTCAACTCAACATCTAATTTTTAATAAATCTTTCAATAAATAATATAAAGAGATCTCTAACATTAAAAATAAATTCTTATAGAAAAATTTTGAAGATTTATACATTATTTAATAAAAAATATTTTTTTTTCTTTCTCTTTCTTTAAGATCTCAAAATAAGATCTATCACTAAAAAAAATAAGAAATATATTAAGAGATCTTCAATCTTATGTGGTTATATATGAAATATCAAAAAGTTGTCTAAAATCACAATTTGAGATCTACCACTAAACTTTAATGAAGATCTTGAACTAAAGATCTGATCTTTACTAGATCTCCAACATGGAGAATGAATTCTTGTAAAATAACTTTTAAGATTTGTATAGTGTTACAAAAAATATTTTTTTTCTCACCCTAAGATCTCAAAATGAGATCTACCACTAAAAAATAAAATAAAAAAGATTTTAAATTAAAAATATTCAATCCTACATAAACACTATAAAACCTATCAAAAAATATATAAAATCTCAATTTGAAATTCGTCACTAAAAAAATACTAATTATTTCACATTATCACGAATAAATATATACAAGTTACAAGATCAATCAATAATGAATATTACCCTTTATTTGTAGATTGAAATTAATATCAAAATATTACTTTTATGTCGAAACTGATACTCCAATAATGAAGTCGAAAGAAGCACAATTGGGTGACATATTAATCATATTGTTCCTTTTGTTTATCATCAAAAGGTGGGACATCAAGCTAGAAACACATGAAAGGAAGGAAATGTAACACGTCACTTTAGTTATACATGCGGCCATATGCATTCACAGCGTGGTATTATAGGGGAACGTTACAAACCGAGTGTTTCTTCAGTTTGGGGATAGTAATTAATTCATGCCAAACATTTTTAGAGGATATTTACTACTCTTAGCTTGCATGTTACATGCAGATGTAAAAGTTCAAAATAAATAAATAAATAAAGCAAACATTGCCCATGAGAAAGAGAGAGAAGAGATGAGATCGATCGATGAGAGATGACAATTGGCATTGGCAATGACAAGACAGGATAATGTCTGTCTCATTCTCAAATAAGTCTGAGCAACCGAGGTTCCTGGCAATTTCATCTTTATGTTTGTTTCATCATCAATTGCCTTTATTATTGATCACTATCATATGCATATTAATTGTAATTTTGCAAGTAATATTTGGAGTACTGCCTCTATGCTTAAATATAAGAAAAAAACAAATATACTATAATATTAATTAAAAATTAATTAATCATATTTAATTATATCAATTTTAATTAAAATTTTAACTTACCCTTTATTAAAATTTAGTATAAAAAATAATAGAGTTATTTAAACTAATATCTTAATTAAATAAAGATTATTTTAAAGAGAACAATATTAAATAAGGTAAAGTTAGTTGATATTTTTTTATATTTTAGATAAAAAAATATTATTTTTTATAATTGAGCAGAGAGAATATGCTTTTTTTATGTGTGGAAAAATATTTGTAATATGCTAGGTAAGGCAACGTAGGCAAAAGCGGCTTTACTGAAGTATTGTATGTTATATATAGTATTTTTGGTAGAAAATAAAAGTGTAACTTAGAATTTGCATAAAAATAATTTCAAGGTTTTTGTTTTAAAAAAAAAGTATAAGTTTTCAAAATAATTTTTTTTTCTTTTTTGTTTTTGGAGACTCTGATCTTTGAAATCTTTACTGAAACAAGTAAGCATGCATGGTTTAAAGGTTTTTTTTTAGTAAAAAAAATAAACATTTTCTAAAAAAATCTAAGAAAGTCCTCTAATTTCATTATAGTATTCTCTAACTTAATTGTATTTTTAAGAAAAATTATATATAAAACGCTATTTTCTGGTAAAATAATATTCCAAATTAATATACACTCGATACAAAAAAAAAAAAAAAAAACACACACACACTAGATACTACAATACGGGTGGAATTTAATGTTCTAAGTACAACATATATACCTAATGAAATTTTTTTAGATGATATATACCTAAAACCTAATAATTGAAACTGAAATAAACGCTGGTTTTTTTAAGAAAGAAAGAAAAATCTTCCGAATATGCGCTCAGGTACCCATGATCCTGAGTCACTGAGGACCAATTATACAAATTGAATCGAGGTTCAAATAAAATAAAATAAAAAATAAGATTTTACTTTAAAAAATTTACAAACAATTTTACTTGGGAATTTTTAAAATTGAGGAGGTATACTAGTGCAAGTACACCAATACTGGTGGAATTTAATGTTTTAAGTAGAACATATATGCCTAATAATTGAAACTGAAACTAGAACCCAATAAGGTGTGTGTGGTCTACTTTCTAGTATGCCTAAAATTATTATTATCTTGCTAATATTCGATCTCTCTAGCTACCTCTCTATTATATAGGATTAAAAAAATAAAAAAAAGTTATGTACGGTAAAAAAAATGTTTTATAGACATAGCAACGGGCCGAGTCGAAGGCGATTTTTACTTATAACACCCCCGTCCCCGCCCCTCAAAACCACTCCCGCCCCTCCCTCCAAAAATCGACGGGGCTAAAAAATTGCCCTCGCCCTCGACGAGAGTCGGTTTTCCCCGCTCCCGCCCCGTCCCTGAACACTTTAAAATTATTATTAAAAAAATAATTTTAAACAATAATTATAATATAAAATTTGATCGCGCTAAGTCTCAAATGTATGTAATTACAATAAAATTTCAACATTAGATGTTTATTGTTGGAAAATAAAATTAGTTATACTCCTAGTTCTTGAATAAAATTAAGCCTTTATCCCAAGGTATTCCACATATATAAAAGTATTTTTGTAAATAATTAAATATAGCATGGCGGGGACGGGGGCGGGACGGTTATTTGCATCACCAAAACCGCCTCCGCCCCCGAATTCAACAGGCGGGGAAAAATTGAACCTTAACCCAAAACCAGTTAATTCGATTTTTCTCCGTTGACATTGGGGTGAGTTCGGACGGATGCCCATGAATGCGAGTCAAATTGTCATGCCTAGTATTTTACACGTTCATTAAATCATAATCTATATGATGAATTTGTTGATTTTAAAATAATTTAAATAATAATTTATTATTAAATAACATAATAAAACTATTTTTATACTATTAATGTATATACATTACACTCTTATAATTAGACACAAAAGGGAGTATATTCTTTTTATTTTCTGAGATATGACTACCCAATTAATTGGCTTCTTTTTTCTTTTTTTTTTTTACAAAACGTACTTAATTGGCTATAGACCTAATAATTTATTTGATCTAGGTTTTGATAATGATAGAAGTAATGATACTTTTATTCATTGAAATCAACGTTATTTTTATTTTATTGAATGTGAACATCAACGTTCTTGGCATTATAATTATACTCATATAATAGCACAGAATAAAAAACGGGGAAAGTTAAGCAGAATCCGGTAGTTCACAATAATTCAGTTTCATTATACTTTTTTTTTTCCTGAAGGTTTCATAATACTTGTGGTCTCTTTATTGTAGTTAATATATAATTATCTTTATTTTTATTATTACATAAGGGTATTTTTTAAGAATATATAAGGGTATATATTTAAAGATTGTGTTTCTGGAGGAAAAATGATAAGAAAACAAACTTTTCATTCTATTAATTAAATATTCAGTAATTAAGTTGATAAATTTAAAAATCAAAGAAATAAAATAATTATTTTATATTCTTAAAAATATTATATAACTCTCTTAATTATGTAATAAAAAACTATGCTCCTTTTTTCTTGCTTTCTAAAACTCCATAAACAAACATATATACCCTATTTAATTCTCTCCATCATTTTCCTTTTTCTTGAAACTCTTAAATTTTTATATTAAAAAATCAATGCATTCACTAATTAAATTGATTAAATCATTTATACCTTTCTTAATCAAAACTTACCAAGCAAGATATTAAATTACACCGAAAATAAAAATAATCAAATTTAATTGGCTCCTCTTCAAACCCTAGCTAATTTATTATCTTCCTTTTGTCAACAGCATGCGGAATTATGAGTGACTAAAACTGAATAAAAACAAAAACAGATAGAACTGGCTTGTGGTCCATGTATGAGTCAATCACTGAATCAGTTAACCATCTCATCAGATAATTTAATAATTTTGCGTGCATGGGACCAACAGAGAGAATTACATTTGGTCTCTTTTTAAAAATTAAAAAAACAAAAAAAGAAGTAAAGGCTGAATATGAGAGACAATAATTTTTTCGTTTTGTTTGAAAGTTAGGAGGGGGAGCGAAGGAAAGAGATTCAAGGGGAAGGAAGGGGAAGGAAATGGAGGAAAATGAGGGAAGTTTATTTCTCCTTGTTTGGGAGTTAAAAATATATTAAAAGAGGAAAATAGAGAGTTCATAAGAAATTTTTACAATTTTTTCCTTATTTAAAATATTAATACATTCTATATTTTACACTGACTAGGTTGGGATAGTAATTTTATTAAGTGACTGGTATAAGATAATAATTTTAGTTACTTTTCCTTCTAAAAATCCTCCAAATAGGGGGACAACAATTTTAAGGCTTTGGAGGATTTCAGAGGGGTTTTGAAAATCCTCGAATCCTTTCCCTCAAAAATTAAAACTTTCAAACAAGAAGATGTCTCTACCTAAACCTTTTCCTTCCCTCCCTTCCCCTCCAAAATTTCTCTCCCAAACCAAAGCCTAGGGCTTTGTTTGGAAGTTAGGAGGGGAAGAGAAGGAAAGAGATTCAAGGAGAATGGAGGGGAAGAAAAGGGAGGAAAATAAGAGAAATTTTTTTCTCCTTGTTTGGAAGTTAAAAATATATTAAGAGAAGGAAATAGAGAGTTAATAAGAAATTTTTATAATTTTTTCCTTATTTAAAAAATTAATACATTATATATTTTACACTTACTAGGGTAGGATAGTAATTTTATTAACACTGACTGGTATAATAATAATTTTAGTTATTTTTGCTTTTAAAAACCCCAATAGGGGGACAACAATTTTAAGACTTTGGAGGATTTCAAAGGAGTTTTGAAAATTCTCAAATTCTTTCCCTCAAAAATTAAAACTCTCAAATAAGGAGATGTCTCTAAATAAATCTTTTCCTTCCCTCCCTTTCCCTCCAAAATCTCTATACCAAACAAAGCCTTAATGTATTCAAGGGGGTTATGAAAGCGATTACATTCGATTCTCATTGCATCATGGTTCAAGCATGCCCACTTGGGTACGCATATAAACACTTAATTAGGAATTTAAAACATTTTAAAATATAATAAACAAGGAATGATATCTTGCCCGAATCTTTTCAGCTATATACATATACATACACTTGAACACCCATAATTGAATAATTGATGATTACTCATTTGTTTGCAGCAGAACTTCAAGCCATTATTTATTATGTATATATGACTCAGCTCTGGAGAGATCTTATCATGAACAATTTATTTATGTACTCAAATTTAAGAAAACGCGATACGTTGTCTCGTTTCAATATTGTGTGAGGACAAGCCACCCCAGCCGAAAGATTTAGAGTTTATCTGAAGCAAAATTCAAACCAAAGACTCTTTGTCAAGGCTTTCATGAACAGATTTTTTAATAAAGCTTATATGTAATTTTTATAAATTTGATTAATTCTAAGTTTAAATATGAATTTAATCTCTATAAATTTACATTTTTTTTAATTTTGATTTCTATAAGTATGAATTTTTAATTTTAATTTATGTAAGTTTTTTTTGTTCTTATTTATTTTTATAATTTTTTTAAATTTTAGTTCTTTTAATATTTTATTTATTTATTTATGCTACATCTTGTTATATTCGCACTTTAGGGGGTTAAAATTAAAGAAATACAAATTTATTATGAATAAAATGGACAAAAAAAATTATTATGATCAAAAATTAAAAAATCAAATTTATCATGATAAATGCATATTTAATTAAACCTTAATTAATAGATATATTAAAATCATCTAGTCTCTAATTTACCCACCACGTGTTGATACAACATATTTTTTTCAAAATATTTTATGAATTTGTACTCTTTTTTTTCCCTCTCTTTTTAAACCACAGGCCCACTATTTTTTATTTGTCATTTTTACTTCATTTGTCATGCCTGTTTTTATAAACTTGTCTACTAGTTTTGTGTTGGGCTAACCAAGAGAAAAACCTAGGGGTGAGCAAGAACTTAAAATTATTTACAACTGGCTTCCATCCCACCAAAAAGTTGTCATTGTACATGTGTTGTGTTCAACACTGGGCCACTTTCTCGTGTAGTGCAGTAGTTGCATGTAGGGGCTGTTAGGTTTAGGTAAGTGTAAAGTGAATATAGTAACATATTTTATAAGCACTCTTACGATCGGACACAGGCCAAAAATTAACGTTGTCGAATTTGGTCGAATGAGTCATTTTGGGTCCGAAACCGACTCATGCTCAACCCTAGAAGAAGTTATAATCAAAAGATTTGGAACCACTAGTAATGCCGTGTTTGGTTGCATTTCCATGGGTACTGCATATATAGGCCTGGCATAGTTGCGTGCTACTTTGATGGAATTTTTGTCATCAACGGTTCTTCCAAGAAAGACTAGTCACAAATTAGATTTTCTCCATCACTCCGTACATTTTTCGTGAAAATTTTTGTGTCGATATGTTGCAGACATTGCATATGGTTTCAAGTTATTCGTCCCAAAAAAATGTACATGCTTTTATAGTTCTTTGTTGCCTAGCACTACTTGCCTAGTTCCATTTACCAATAATATATATGAAGGGACATCTCTTATTGGTTACTTCTAAATGTGCGGCTAGAATATTCTATATTATTTCTAATTAAAGATAATTAAGAGGATACTCCCACAGATTATAGGAGAAATATTTTATATATAATTCATGTCAAATAATTTTGAGGCAAACTCAATAGGTGTACTATTAAATATGAATTCCCCATTATCTCACGGCAACTAATTTAAATATCGACATTATATAAATATTAAAATTAAAACAAATAATTAAACTTAATTGCAAATTGTATTTCGTCTTTTTCTAGCTTTTGAGCTACATTTAATTGCAATCTAGAGCATGCTGAAATTATTAGGAAATAACACGATCGACATCCACATGCAAGAAGACAATATATGATAAAGTATTTCAATTTTAATATTTTTTTCTTTATATATATATATATATATATATATATATATATATATATCCAGCCAGATCCCTAGTTCTCTCTGTTTCCTGTTATTGAAGGGAAGATATGCAATGTCTACTTTCCTTATACAAACTAGAAAGCAAGTCAACTATGCATCCTTATTAATTAATAGGTATAGTGTAAGGTAGGTTTGTTTTAGTATAGCAAGACTTGAACCTGTGACCATTAGGTTAAAAGCCCAATGCTCTAACAATTGAACTGTACACCCAAAGAAAATATGGATAATTATATAGTAGAAAATAAAGATCGATTGGTGCAAATAAGAGGACAGTCCATATTAAATGGGTGCAACTCTGTATGAGGTTCGTATTATGAAGCAAGCGAAGAATAAGAGTGCACATTAGCACTCCTGAAAAAAATTGGCCTTACTCAACTAGCGTACTTTTATTAGTAAGTTGTTTTTATTAAAATGGTAGCAAATTCATAAATTTTTAAAGTTAATATTTATTTTAGTATGACACAAAGTCTCACATTACTTATAGGAGTTGAGATAAAAGAGAGTTTATAAATATTCTCCTCCCTTAACCCACTGAGACATCTTTTAGTAAGAACAAAATCGTAACGGGTCATCGAACACTAAAGCAAACAATACCACAGATGAGGTGATCCTCATGATGCATGAGAATTTGAGGTTGAAACATTGACGTTAGAAAGAGGTCATAGGTCACTCTTGCTCCTTAGTCTTGATTGGAGGCTTTTTCTAGTAAGTCATAAAGTCTACATCAATTAGGAGTTAAGGCTAAAGAGAATTTATAAACATCCTCCTCTCGTAACCCACTAAGGCACTTCTTATAAGAACAAGATCGTGCGGTCCTTTGAGGATTTAGGGTCAGAACATTGGCACTAGAAGGAGGTCTTAGGCTACTCTTGCTCCTTAATCTCAACTGGAGGCTTGTTCTATTATGTTATAAAGACCTACACCACTTAGGAGTTGAGGCCAAGGAGAGTTTATAAACATCATTCTCCCTTAACCCACCAAGGTGCTTTTTAGTAAGAACAAAACCATGATAGTCCTTTGAGGATTTGAGGTTGGAACATTGGTGCTAGAAAGAGATCCTAACCCACTCTTGCTCCCTTGTCTCGACTAGAGGGCTTGTTTCGGTATGCCACAAAGTCCCAAGTCACTTATGAGTTAAGGCCAAATAGAGTTTATAAACATTCTCCTCTCTTACCCACCGAGACACATTTTAGCAAGGACAAGTTTGTGATTGTCCATTGAGCACCAAAGCAGATAATATCTCAAATAAGATGACCCTAATGATGTTTAAAGAGTTGAGGTGAAAATAACATTATAATTTCTTTATGTTCGTGAAAGAGAATATATCTACTAGCTAGGGAGATAAAGTCATTAATGAACTTAAGAAACCTCACTTAGTTTTACTATACATGACCTAGTGTTGCATTGAAACTTGAAATTAGAGTAAGAAGTCTATTTATGCAATGATTCTTCTAATGATCTTGTAACTATTCTCACCATTTGCAAAGGGTGGTGTGTATAGTATTGCTCTTACATATGCGAGAGGAATAATATTGCTTATTGCAACTTTCCCAGGTGCATCAACGATCTCAAACCTATGTTCTAGGTCCATCGACTTCAAGTTTATGGGCCTTATTGTTTATTTGCTAGGAACTAATATTTGTCCCTACAAATCTGAGAAAAGATTTCCTAACCCCTTAATGTCAATCCTCTCCTTTACCATTCCTTGCGCCCGCACCCTCCTTGCACCCGCAACCTTTCTTCACCTTCCCTTTCCCTGCACCCCTAACCCTCTTTCACCTTCCTTGTTGCCACAACCCCCTTCCTACACTCTCGACACCAAATCCGTGCGTGCGACCCCCGCTACAGTGGTTCAACCACCACTTTGTTGCTGCACAGCAACCTTTACAATTCCCTTCTCATTAGGGTTTTACAAAAAAATCCATATCCATAAAATAATCTATATCCAATCCAATTTAATCCACTTTAAATCCATTTAAATGGATTAGTTTTATATCTAAATCCAGTTTCTTGGATTTTAAATCTAATCCAATTAATTGGATATGGATTGGATATTTGTTTGGATTTTTAAACCCAATTCAATTTTTGGACAGTGACGGCTACGTTTTTTGGGCCAACTTTGTTAAGAACCACTTTTGGTCGATGTCATCTAGAGTTATTTTAGTCGATGTCAACTAAGATGATTTTAAGCCATCATCGGTTGAGCCTATTTTTCGGTTAATGCTGGTAAGGGTTTTTTAGCCAACATTGATTGGGATTATTTTTTGGCCAATGACATCCAAATTATTTTTGGCTGACATCAGTCAAGACTATTTTTTGATCGACATCAGCTAAGTTTTTTTTGTCGATGTTTGTTGAGATTATATTTTATCGACGTTAGGTAGGTTTTTCACTCGACACCGGCCAAATTTTTTTGGTCGACATCGGCTGAAAAAAATCATCGACCGACATTAACCTAAAAAACCTAGTTGACATCGGCCAAAATATTCCCCAAATTGACGCTGATCGAAAAAATCCTAGTTGATGTCAACAAAGATATCCCTAGCTAACGCCTGCCCAAGAAATAGGCATGGTTAATGTTGGCCAACAAATCCTAGTTGTTGCCAATAAAAATATAGTTTCAACTAGCATCAACAAAAAAACCTAGCTAACATCGACCAAAAAATAGTCCTGACGAATATTGGCAAAAAAAATCAACGACTGACATTGACCAAAAAAACCTTATCGATGTTAGCCCCAAAAACCCTAACCAACATCGGTCAAAAACTAGTCACAATCGATGTTGATCAAAAAACCCTAGTCAATGTCGGCCAAAAAATATCACTGGCCAACATTGACTAAATACCCTAGCCGACTTCAACCAAAAAGTAACTCTACCTAAGATTGACCAAAAATATCCTTGACCAATGTTGACCGAAAATGCAATGACAAATGTCAGCCAAAAAATAGTTTTGGTTGATGTCGGTCTAAAAATGTCTGGACCGATATTTGTCAAAATTGCCCTAGTTGAGGTAGCCAAAAATACACTAACCAAGATCAATCGAAAATAATCTTGACCAAGGTCGATTGAAAATAACTATTAAATGGACAGGCACTAAGTTTTCACTTTTTATCATTTCATAACTAAAATTTGTAAAATAAAATCCTTATAACATTTAAGTGGATATAAATTGGATACGACTAAATTCATATCCATTTAAATGGATTGGATCTTGAATCTAATTTATTTTTTAAAAAATATGAATATAAATTTAAAATTCAATACATTTAAATGGATACGAATTTGATTCTTAAAAATTCAATCCATGCTCATTCCTACTCCACACCACGACCCCCTCTACCACGATCCGACCACCATCGCGTCGCGGCAAAACTACCTCAACAGCTCCCTTTGCACCATCACTACACCAACGCTCACTTTCACCCACCCACTCCACGTACATTACACCATCGAGCTGCATTCCACAATTGTTGAAATAACAATAAAAATAGAATTTCATTGAAACAGTACAACAAAATCCTATTTTTTGTTGTTTTTTCTACACTACCCAATCAACAATATAAATACAATTTTGTTGTACTATTTCAACATAATGGTATTTTCATTATATATTTTTTATTCATACTTCCATCACATAATCGAAACACGATTTTATAATAAAATCGTATGACTACTATGACAGAATCGTATTTTCTTAAAACAAACATTTAAAAAAGAAGGCATCAGCCCTTTAGTAGGACCATTAACAACGACAATAGGACCAATAACAATTCCCTCATTTGCCACGAGGGAATTATGTATTTGGTCAGTTCATAATCATATGTTTTGTTCGGCCAAATCCCTTAATCAAGTATCTCAGTTTTGTCATTACAAGTGCTCTCAGTCTTTGCTTCGTATATTTTGGTCAAAGGTCCACACTTCTCTACAAAATAAATTTGGTGTTTAAATATTTTTTAATTTGATGTTTATGATGTTGAGCAAAACTATATATATATATATATATATATATATATATTACTTTAATAAATTAATCATATACGTCTATTAAAGAGAAATTATTCTTCTTCTAATTTATGTTTTCAATATGTCCTATATAAATTATGTAAAATAAAGAGTATGTCATTTCCTACAAAATGAAAGTTTCTGTCTGTGAGCTTTTACAGCAGGCATGCATTATTTATGGGCATATTTTCTGTCATTTTAAAAAGGTTAGGGATTTGATTTAAGAAAACATTTTTCATTTTGAAAAAGTGTCACTTTCTTTATTTTGTTTCTCATTTTTCTATAGCAAACAATGACACCTGCTCCCAATAATTCACTAAAAGAAATGCAATCTTTAATTTTATTTTTATAAATATTATAATTTTACAATTCGTTTAATGCATAAGGCTGTTTGTTTCACGATTATTTTTTAATTTCCAAAAATATGAGATTGAAAAAAAAAATTATTCCCATGATTGTTATGAAAAGTATAAAATAATTATTGCTAGATATCCAACACATTATTTAAATACTCGAAAATAACATTCCTATCTCATATTTTCAGGAAAAAAAATCTCTGATTAAAGAAATAATCTCTGAATTAAAGAAATAATCTCTGAAACAAACTCTCCATAAGTGTTAATCTAATTTTATTAATTTGAGCCTTGTAATAAACAAAATTGAGAAATTCATTCATATTTTCTTTCGTTGAATTAAATAAATATTTAATCTTAGTACAAAGCATCTTTTAAAAACCTTAATATTATATTTTTTTATTAATCATAAATGTAAACACCTTTTCTAATA
>PYAF01004918.1:737343-759110 GCA_007407185.1 Glycine tomentella
ATTAATCGGATATTATTTTTCTGATAATAAAAAATTAACTTAATTATAAAATAGACATTTAAAGATTTAAATTTCAAAAGAAAATAATTGATAGAAAATCAATTTACTAGTAATTCACATCTATTCTATTATGTTTAATGTTTATTGGGGAAATTTGAAATCAATAAAAAATTAATGAAAAATATTTAATAAATAACTACGTAAAACTATATTGATTTAATTCAATATTAAATCTAAGGAACGTTATATCACCAAATAACAAATACACATGCTTATATGTAAGGAAAGCGCATAGTTATTTTCATTCTCTAATTAATAAGAGCTCAAATTTGGCCAAGTGCTATAAATATTTATAACTAAAAAATGCCTAAGACCAAATTTGGTTCTGCTAATTATTTTTTCTCTCTAATAAATATATAAAGAAAATTGATAAATAGACAAAATTTATCAACCAAAAAATAAGGCTAGCAAGCGATTGTAGTGTGGGATTGCCTACCAAGAAACCCTTCGAAATCATGGTATATACACTCATTTTAACTAAGCATATTTAAGCCATATTTCAATACGATAAAATTTAATGATTATACCGTGATGTTCATGATGTTCATATTTCAATTAACTACGTAAAGCATATTTGGCTGGGCTGCTTGCTGAATTCAAAAGTGGGTCTCACTGGAAGAGTGAAACGATGTTTTGGTGTGTGAAAGAAAGGGGTTGAGGCCCAAAAAGGATTGTTCCGATAGAGTGGGATAGAATGGAGAATAAATATTTGAACTTAAAGTAGTCGAGTGAAGGTGTGCAATCTATCCGGATTGAGAGATCATCGATTTAATCCAGGTAATCTATGTCCCTAGATAATGGCTTTGGAAGAATTATCAGAAATGCTTCTGACAATCACTCCCAGTGAAACAAATTTTGGGGAATGCAATCATTTATGTAGTCTAACATTGAGGATACTAGGGATAAAACTATGTAATAGTAGCCCAATCTATTGTATTGATGAGTGATGACAATTATGTTACGAATGATCTTTCTAGTTCTCAAACTCTAATGTTCTAATGTGGATTACACCATTCACAGAAAGTTACTTTAACTCCAATAGCTCGCATGAGTTTTTGCGATGATTTTCACTATGCACTACAACAACATGCATTATTTTCCTTATATTTACGTATGTGAAAATAGGTAAACGTGAATTTACTGAATTACATCACTTAACAAAGAGAGTTGTGACATGGTCATAACCATACGAGCACCAACCAATATAAGGCTTCACTGAGGCATGTGACATGGTATAATTTTTTTATCACCTGAAAGAAAAACTAAAACGAGCACGCAGCTGTGCTCCTCTAACGTAAGTAAATGCTTTTTGCAAGATTAATTTGGTTCTTTGCCTCATGTTGACCGGTATCTCTTCCCTGCAATGATGAACTAGTATTAGACTTGGAAGATTTGCTAAGTAGCACTTCAACAATATCGCAAGAGGAAAGGGGAAGAAAATAAAAGCACTTTACAACAATCGTAGTGCCATTCTATTGCAAGATCAAGCACTTCAACAATATCGCAAGAGGAAAGGGGAAGAAAATAAAAGCACTTTACAACAATCGTAGTGCCATTCTATTGCAAGATCAAGAGACATAAACTGAGACCATAGGGAAGTTATAATTCCAAGGTAAATATAGGATGATAACATTAGTGCATGTCCATCGCAATAATTATAAAATTTCATCCCTCATAAAAAAAACTAATAAATAAATATGGAAACAAAATAATATTTGTTTAGAAAGCTTGTCATGTATGCTCAAAAAGTTCTATTGGTGAGTGTTGTGAAGAAACATTAACATGCATGTTATATCAGCTAAATACAAAAGTCATTCTTGAGAATTGGTCCTTGACAATAGCATTTAAGTATTAGCAAAAGGATATTGTACATATCAAGATGAAAAAATGAAAGATATCATGCATCTAACTAAATAAACTTTTAATATTTCACCATATTGAAGGTACTTTGATAATAATTTGTAACATATAGAAGTCTGACTCTGGCAGTGGTCTGAAACAAGATTTTTTGATAGAAGCAATAAAGAATTGTCAACCAAATCAATTGACAATAAAGAATTACCACAATTGTCAAAGGATTTGATCCTGCTTTGTCACCCTTGTGTGGATGATTGTGTTCTGTAGTTCTATGACTTCTAACATGCCCCCCAGCAGAAGCACCTCTTGAAATGCATTTCTGATTCACCGCCACATTCCTTGAAACATTCTCTTTTCCTTTGGCTGTCAAACTCTTAACCTTGGTAGTTCTTAGTTTCTCCTTAGCACCACCAATACAAGTGTATTCTTTATTGACTGTGTGTTGTAACAAAGCCTTTGAACTTGTAGACGGATATTGGACCTGCAAATGTAAATCCACCATCATTGATAAACATATACTCTAAATAGTATAAATTATAACAAATTTGAGGATAGATACAAAAGAGAATATTGTGATAAGTAGCTAGAGAACTGTAACTTGAAGAAAAGAGATGCACTCAAAATTAAATCTGGTGCATTTGCAATCATTTGGTGAAAACTGAAAACAGTTCTTAATACTGAATTAATTTGAGCTTCGTAGAGGGATAGATCCCTACACCATTTACAAGAATTTTTGTCTAACTTAATAGAATTGCATGTGACTGACGACGGACAGTGCAGCTTCTCACCAATGACTTTGCTGTTTGATGGTATGCTGGCTTTGTAAAATTGATGTTATTTCTCTTTCTGTTACCAGATTTTGCTTCCTCAACTGAAATGGTAGATGTCTTTGATCTTTCACTGGGCTTGTAACAGTTCTTAACTGCAAGATTCATAGTGACCTCACCTTTATCAGCTGTGATTTTCTCTCTCTGCTGCCTTGACACAAACTTAACTTCATAACCAGGGTTTGAACATGAACCAACACTAGACTTCCCAGAAGATGATTTACGACCCCTTGATGGCATGCTATCACCACCACTCTCCACTTTTGAAGCTTTTCCCGAAACATAACTTCTCCTAACACTAATAACCAATGAACTTCTACTTTTCTGATCATACGGTTGACTAGACACCTCCAAACATTTCTTCTGTGGCAGAATGCTTGAGACTTCTCTCGTAACACAACTTTTCCCAAGACTAACCCTCCTAATTGATGAACTTCTTTTCTGATCAAATGGTTTGCTAGATACCTCCCTATACTTCTGAGTGTTCTCAGATGTAATTGTGCTCCTTGCGGTGCTTCCTTCACTCTTGTGATTGGAACTTGAACTACTCAGTGGATTGCTGATATTGACCATAGAGTCAGTTTTTCCTCTGGCCTTCCGTTCAAAAGCCAACCCCAACTTCCCACCTTTTGGCTTGTTAACATTTGAATTGGGTTTGGGTTTCACTTCCTGGCCAAAGCTGGAACCTTGTTGGAAACCTCTCCTACTTAAACCCTTCTGTTTATCTAACAAACTATTCAGATCAATACCTTCCCACTTCTTGCTGTTGTAGTGTTTGCCCCTAGATCTCGAGACTGAAGAAGGAATCTCTGGCGAATCAACCCCTGATGTCAATATCTCCTCACCGTGAGAAAACCTAGATTTTAACTCTTTAGCAGACATCTGGTGGAACCTGAAAATGATTTGTTGCAAAACACCATTTATATTAAAACCCCAAGTCCAATATCAAAACCCCCAACAAATATATTCCAAACAGTTCCTTACGGGTGACTTGTGTTGAACCACTCATCATCACCTCTGCAACAACACAAAAATTAAAAATCAAAACAAAAAAATATGACAATTCAATAAAGAAAACAAAAATCCAAACACTGAATCTAATAAGAAAAGTAGAAAACTCACGTGTCTACACATCCAGATTTAGCTTCAAGAGTCAAATCCACCCACATAGGTGCTTCAATATGCTCCTACATATCATGCAATTGCAACACACCAAAAACAATCACAAATCAATAGACAACTCAGAATACCACCACAACAATACGCAGCAGTTACAAACAGAGAGATACAAATTCAAAGCACAACAGTAACTGAATCAACATCATGAATCTAACATAGATGCCTTGGTAGTAATAACAATTATTATTAATAATAATGCATGATTATGGAATTCAAAATCTAATAAAATCATCATTGTTCCACAAACCGAAAATACATTTCATCCGCATTCAGAACTTGCGCGATCAATTATAAATGTGCCAATGTAACCAAAGATTTAAAGAAATTGCGTGATCGGAACCCTAAAAATGATGACGAAAATGAAAACTGCGACAAGTGAAAGGAAAAATTACCAGAAAAGCCCAGTGATCGAAACTCATTTTCATCGTAACCGCTTTCTTCTTAGAAGCTTCCATTATTCTCAAGAAGCGATGCGAGAAACGCTTCGAGTGTGAGTTTTGCTTGTTGTTGCGAATTTAAGGAACCGCAGAGAGCAGCACTGTTGAGTCGAAATGGGAGAACATGGCGCGTGAAAGTGGAGGAAGGTGAAGAAGGGAATGCAAAACGACAACGTATTGGTTTGCGTTTGGGACTTGAATCGTTGTTAAGAGCTGTTGGATGGTATGAGCTTATTTGATGTATGGGTGGGATCGGTTGGAATATTTGACCGTTGGCAACCCATTCAAAATGTTGGAGCTTGTGCCTTGGAGGATAACAATTAAACAAGATAATACTAAAAATAAAGTAATAATAATAATTTTCTCCAAAAACATTTAATAATAATGAAGTGAAATAATAATAATAATAATAATAATAAAAGGCTCGATAATAATTGAAAGTATTTTTGTTTTGTACATTAAATTGAAAGTTTTGTTACACTATGGCCTTGTAACAATAACATGTTATCTCATTAATTAATAAATTTGACAAATTTTCATTTTAGTTTTAAAATGTTACATTCCTACATTTTAATGTTAAGTTAATCTTAAAAAATTATAACTTAATACCAATTGGTTCTTAAAAATTAACAGTTTGATATAAATATCCTACATTTTACATATATTTAAAATTAAATCAGAATTTACTTTCTTTCGGAAATTAAATTTATTTACAGTTTTGATGCTTGTTGTGCCAGATGGAAGTTAAATAGGCTATATCATGGATTCATGGGTGTATGTGAGAAATTTTCTGTTCAATGATATCAGAGTTTCAAATTGAGAACAAGCAGATAATTTGTTTAATATAAATCAAACACACAAAATTGTGTCAAAACTAAATTCTGTAGTGTGCCCACGTGTTACTGTTGTTTTTATTTAATATATAAGGTCATGCTGCTATATCATTAGTGGAATTTTAATGCGAATTGTGAAGAGGTGACTTCACTAAAAAAATATGTATAATTTTATTAAAAAAGTTCTTAAAAGCACTTATAAATTATATTCAAATAGGTACATGGTATCATTTTCCAATTGTGATGGTACGCATCCACTAAATTAGCATTTTAATACTCTATTTGTAATTTATTTCCGATTGAAGCTGATTACTTCTTAATTCTTATATTAGTATAGAAGAATATAGTTGGGCCGTCACTTTGTTTCCAAGCAATAAATGAAATAACGAATAGTTGTGATGAACTGATTATTTTAAATATAAATAACCTAGGTTAACTAGAAAATTTTTCTTCTCATCTGTTTCTAATACTTAGTCATATAAATAATTAATAACTATTTAAATTTTTAACTAGACTTCGAGAGGTGAATAACCATTGGTTGAATATGTGTTAGGCGTTAATCAGGGTGAATATTTCAAACCATGAACATGCCATGCCACCTACTTCTGCTGATGTGATAATATTTATTTGGTACCCTTGTCTTTTGGTGGCATGGTGAACAATCCTCTAATTGGCTGAATCTTCTATACTTGGTTCTCAGCAGTAATGAAGCGTTTTGGGATGCTATATTTCATTCATCTACTAGATATTACACGTTTAGGAATTCAAATGACAATGGAGCAACGACTCATCAGTTCTGGGAATTCAAATTACATTAAACAATGAATGATGAGTTTACGTGAAAAAATTTTCAGCTTCAATTTTCTGATGTCTAAAACCAGTTTCTATCTGCATGTATGATTAGAACAGTTGTCTTAACAAATAAATCTTTTATTTGAAGTTTTCCGATAAATCTTTTGCAAACCGTTGTTTAGAATTCGTACAACCACTTAAGCTTCTATCTTCACCGAATGTAGTGTTTTCTTAGTTAATTTGGGAGGTAAATTAAGGAACTTAAGATTATGATCATCGATGTTTGCATTTGTTGATAAGAACAATTTTAACTAATTATAGTTAAAAACACCACCGAATATGACGAGACTAGTAGGAAATGAACAATTCATTTCACTTTGGTCTTAAATTCAAATGTTTGGTGGAAAGAAACTATAGAATGAAAGTTGGGAAAAAATTTAAATGTTTAAATTATTTGGAGGATTTTTAACATTTTGAGTATTTAATATATTGCAAATTTTGCATCCAATTAAGAAAAAATGAATTATTGAGATTTATTTGGGTGTAAAAAAAGAAAATACGAACAATAAAATTTAAGAAAATAAATAGATGAAATAAGAGAAATTGAAATAATTATTGTAAAAGAAAATATTATCTACATATACTATTTATACACCACAAACTTGTATATTACATAACATTCAAATTACCGTTAACAAAAATTACTATAGAACAAGCAAAAATATTATAATTGTTCACAAATCATAAGCAATGTATCGAGAGTGACATGAGAAATTTCTAATAGCATCTATAATACATAATTGTTTTTGTTTAGAATGATTATTTATTATAATTTTGTGAAGCCTTACAATTTCATATAGATTTAATAACATTATATAAAATTCACTCAATGCTAAAATTGCTAAAGTAAGTGATTAACTTAATTTTGTATGTCCTCTAATACTTGAAAAATATTCTATTTATGATATAAATTTATTAAATAACAATTACTTAAATAAATAATGTCATATCATATGTTTCAGGCAAAAATAATATTAAACATTACTTAAAGTTAAACAACTCATGTAAGCATTTTCATTGTAGATGTTATAAGGAATATATTCTCATTTGAGTGTGATTTTCCATTAATTACTAAGTGAAAAATGTCTCTTAATGCTGATATATAGTTTTTAATACTAGTGGATGTTTTTTTAATATAGTAGCCAGTAGCTACTGATTTTTTTATCATCTAGTAGGCAGCAGCTACTGATTTAATCTTATTTTAATGTTTTTAATTATTTTCTTTTACTTTAGGTATCTTGTAGTGATGAAAAGTATTTATAAGAGGATATTATTAATTATATAATGATGCAAAACATTTTAATATAATTTTGAACATAGTTATGAAACATTCTCACCGAAACGACTGCAATATCCATAACCATAAAAACCTTAATGTGACCAAGTGACTACAAAACAAAACCTTGTCCAAATTCTTAGGTACTTTGTAGCTTCTTGCAGTAGCTCCAAAGCTCGGATAAGCAATTTTTTCCGAAAACAAAAGGAAACACTTTTGCTTCATTTCATGCTCGTTAGGAGTGAGCATGCATGTTTGGGTCTGTTTAGTTGTGAAAGAAAACTAATTCCAATTTAAAAAACCAATCATGTGGATTTAAAGCCAAATCCTTTTACTTCTTCTAAACTAATTTGAGGTTTGCCAAACCGATTTCATACCAGTTCTAAATTTTGTTCATGAACAATCAAATTTTGTTCAAAACTGGTTTTGAAATTGGTTAATTCAGAACAGTGAAAAGGGATTTAATTTAATTCAACCGATTAATTTACAAAGCTGTATTGAATGTTAAATTTTACATCATGAGTTAATATCAAAAAGAAATTATTTCAAAAACATTCACAATGCCAAGTTCCCACTTCCCAACGTGTTATTAGAAACACAATTAAGAATAGAAGGAAAAATAAAACAGCATTGAAAATTGGAAGATCATCATTTGTAGGTAAGCAATTAGCAACTTATCATTAATACTTCTGCACCATCATTTTTCAAAATTTTGGGCAAACAAAATGGCCCTTTCATGGAGCCACCAATCCTTCAATGGCATAAGATAGAGACTCTGCCAAGTCAGCTTTAAATAGCAGTGTTTGCAAAGCGTGCAACACATCATATTCTGGATCAAGTCTTCGCTGCCAACCCTAAAAGGTCAGAAAGTAAGCTCCTTCGTGTTTAAAGTTGTGCATGAAAAGTATATGCAAAATAATGGTTTACACCTCAGGTGGCGATGAAAAGTTGTGCATTTCTAAACAATTATTCCACCATACTCTCTAAATTTTTAAATAATCAGCTATTTGTGCAAAATATATACTGATCAGTGATATGTCATAATCAATAAAATAAAGTTAAGAATTTTCCATACCAATAGCAATGCAAAAAAACAAAATTTCTCATGTTGTCAACATTCATTTCATTTGTAAAGGTGTGAAGAATACTTTACAAAGGTAATTCAGAAGGAGAACTTACCTCCAGGACCAATGTGGTAACTATCACAGCACAAACATTGCCATCGATATTGACTTTACAGCGCCTAACATGCTCAAGCAATTGTTGCATACGATCAGCTGTGTGGACAGATTCACCTTCTGGGGACCTCCAAAATTCAAACGATTTATCCACCTCCTATTAAATGGTAAAAGATTGTATTGTGAAAGGAAAAGTATAGACTGCTGTTGAAATAAGTACGTGTGACAAACAGCTCTAAATCATTTGTCAACCGTACAACAGTTATGGAGATGCAAGAGAATAGACGATACTGTTTATACACAAAAAACAAAACAAAAACAAACATAATCTTTCACCACATTGCCTTGAAGATGATGCATAATATGATGTGTGCACGAATGTTTAGACACACTTGCAGGCTCAGACTAGGAGAGTAGGAGTGAAAAATTAACATGCATTTTTCTTAAGTGGTATGCAATCCCCATAAAATAGGAAATGGGTTTGACTATTAAACAAGGATTCCTAGGTTTTCTGGTAATGTTGAAAACTCTTGAGCCCAATTACTTATTGGAACTCTGTAAACCACTAATGTCCAAAACTTCAAAGTATCTATCAACTACAGACCTTCAATCCGCAACTGGTGATCAGAAGTAAAATGAATGGCTGTGTTTCAGATATAGGATGGTAAGTAAACGATAGAATTTGTCACAAATGTAAATATAAAACAATATTCAGAAGGTTGTGTTAATACAACTTGTATGCAGAAAAAACATGACAATATTTTTACCTCAATGAAAGATTTTGGATCTGGACAGTTTTGTCGTTTTGATAATCTAAGTGTGCACTCTGCAGCAGTGCGGCCATCTTGAAGTGCTACAGCCTTAAAGAATTCGACTAAATATTCTCGTTCTCTCTTAGAAAGTTCAGTAGTCATGCCCACATCAAGGAAAATGACATGAGGCCTTGACTTCAAGAGAGGTATAGGTGTTGATTTGCTTTTTCTTACTCGGACAAGAATATTTCCAGGATGCATGTCTGCATGGATAAAATTATCCACCTGAAAGAAGAGATATATCTAAGAGAATGCAATTGATAATTTCACTCAAATGTCTATTTATATACTTAATATAACAAATTAGCCATATAACTTGTAACTACAAGGAAAAGGAAGGATTGTTCAGGATCTCTATGATGCTCAAAAGCATTTAAGAAAGAAAAAAAATTGAACAAAACATCCATTCAAAATTAAAATGAAGATCAAGAATCTTCTTTAGTAAAATCCTCAAAGGATCCATCATTTATTCTTTTACAGCTTCATCCTCCAGTCCTAAACCCCCCAAGAATATTGCAATAAGGAACCTCAGAATGTTAATGTTAGTTTTTGTTTTCTTAATATCAGATGTTATTGTTAGGTTTGTTCTCTGTTTTCTTCTTCATTTTCATCTTAATTTTCATTTTCCAATATTATTTTGTAGAAAAACATCCATAGTAATAGTATACATATCAGATTATGATATAGTCTGATCACAATAATACAAAACTTAAAAGGTTGTAATCTGTAATCAGCACTAATTTGGTTACTGACGGATGGAGCTGTTTCTGAAGTAATAAGCCACTTCTCACACCCTCTCGTTCAAATTTTACATTCTCACACACAAATACTACCCAAACCAACTTGATTAGAACAAATTATTCATGATTCTATAAATTCATAAACTAACAACACTATCAACGAACAACATAATCCGATGGACAAATTTGACCATGAAGTTATGAAGTAAAGCAAACAAAATAAATAGTATGGAGAATTCAGAATATTTTACCAAAAGCATCTTTAAAAGAGCATGGGTTCCTATATGAGCAAGGGTGCTTTTGAAATGCTCATGTCCTTCAGGATGGTCAACATAGTGCAAAACACTTTCACCTTGTTCAAAGGTTTCTACCAAAACAGAAGGGTGCACAAGGGGATACAGAGGCATTGGAAATGAAACATCTTTCCATCTCCGGAAATTATAGATAAACCGACTAAGATGCGCTGCTTCCCTTGAAAGATCAACTTGAGACATCATAAAAACAGAAAATTGCTGTATGCTTTCATCTAGTCTCAACCACTTCAAATTGGGGAAGAAACACGAAATCTTGGCAACAAGATTGATAAGGATAAAATCCCTTTTAATTGTTTCAGAAACCCCAGGGTGTCGGACCTTCACTGCTACAACAACAGGCTTGATTTGCTGACCAGGGAATTTGTATTTTAGTGTAGCTCGATGAACTTGAGCAATGCTACCTGAAGCTACTGGTTCCTCCTCAAAATTTTCAAATATTTCAGATAATTTGTAACCAAATGCATTCTCAATACATTTTCTGCTATAGCTAAATTTATGTGATGGCGCTTTGGTTTGAAATTCTGCAAGTTCATCACAGAGATCCCTTGGAAAGAGGTCAGGTCTGGTTGCAGCCCATTGACCCCACTTAATGAACGCTGGACCAGCATTTTCTAGTGTAACTCGAACAACATGAATCCATGTTTTTCTAAATTGAGTGCCAAAAAAATCAACTAAAGGAGCCATAGCTATGCAAGGACAGAACAAAATCACCAAATAAGCAGCCCTGAGAAACAAGATAAAAATCTCAATGGCTGCCAAGAGAGCTGCTGTTAAACACACACGCCCGTCTTGTGCATGCACATAAAGTGCATCCCTAGTTGGGAAGGATTCTGCTTCAGCCCATTTTCCTTGTGTCCAAGCAAGCTCTCCTATTATGAAGGCAATCACACCATGAACAACAAAATTTGATTTGACCATAGCCAAACTTACTGCACGGGCAATTTGACCTATTGGCGGTAGAGCTGGCCCTTTATGGAAACACATCCTGTTCCAAACAACTTGACCATGATGGTATTTTACATTATTTGCAGGGAGGGTATACAAGTTCCTAGCCCTGCAACTCATCAAAAAGTTAACCTTCGATTTAAATAACATTAATAGAAATTGTCCTTTGTGTACATGTCTATAGTGTGAGAAAAATTTGTATCTTGAGTAAGGGGGCCCCATTGGATAAAATACTTCCAAGCTGCCTGTCTTGTGAATAGAACGTGTAAACCTTCTAACGTTTCCACAAGCAAGAAGCCTGCACATTACATAAATATTCTTCACATGCTAAAACTCAAATAAACCTAACGCATAAACAAAACACCAAAACTTTAAGGTTTGAAATTCCCAAAAAAAAAGGAGATTTTTAGCTTTGAAAGTAAATTACCAAAATGGGAAATTTCAGTAGCAGAGTTTATCTGTTGCTCTAGAACCTTTTAATTGAAATCCATGCAAACAAGCATTTATTAGAGGTTCCTCATGACACTATTGAAAGAAAAAATAATCCACTTTGAGGTTAAGTTAAGGTATTACGACTAGGACTGAAGAAAGAACCATAAATATGAAAAATAAAATAAACTGAAACAGCAAATGTCAAGCAACCGGAACAAGCCTATTAGCATTAGAATTCGAAATACATTCATGGATGGTCCAAATAAGATGAAGGGGTGGCATTACTGAGAATATATGATTTTTAACACAATAAAATGAAAGCATATTTATACTAATAAGAATTGAAAGACAGTGTCTTATTGAAAGGTAAAAGATGATGAACCTTGACATGGTGACGAGGGTTTCAGGACAGTGAGGTGCAACGGTGCACACAGCATCCTCTTCGTCCGTGAACGGTGAGGCTTACGCGGCGTATGGTGGCGTTGACATGTGTTTGTTACACCGAAATTTTTGGTCAAGTTGTTTTTGGGATCCTCGAAGTGGCCAGTGGCCGCTATTCCCTTCATTTGGTTTGGGCTACGGGCCTGTCATGTGTTTCAGACCACATTTTGGGATGAGCTACATACACCATTACTTTTTTTTATACACCATTCATGAACAGTGCCTTTCCAAAATTACCCTTCACTTTTTTAGCGCTTTTATACACAAATACGTATTATTCATACTTACGGATTGACGAATCCGTAAGAATCTTAAGGATCAGTGAATTCGTAAGATTCTTACGGATCAGCGAATCCGTAACATTCTTACGGATTCGTCAATCCGTAAGAATTTTTTTTTTACATGTACGGATTGGGCAATCCGTAAGCCCAATCCGTTTGTTTTTTGAGAGCTTCTTCATACATCATATGTTATTTCTACTACACCATTTAATTTTTAAAAATCCCAAAACTACCCCTAGCACCAGCTGTGATATATTTGTTGCAAACAGGACCGTTAAAGCGCATTTCTTGCATTTTCGTTTGTCATTTGGATCGGCTGAGCCGTTGTTAGCATTTTGGTGGTGATATTGGTGGCTTTTGGTGGCATTTCGTCGGAGGTGCTGCGGCTGTCGGAGGCTGGGGAGCATCATCGAAGTTCAAAGGTAAGTGGTGGCGTTGTTTGGGTTGTACGGATTCGATAATGCGAATGGATGGCACGGATTTGTGAATCCGTATGGTTCATACGAATTGAGAAATCCGTACGAACCATAGGGATTAAGCAATCCGTATGAGGCACACGTAACCACTAATC
Source organism: Glycine tomentella (assembly GCA_007407185.1). NCBI lineage: Eukaryota > Viridiplantae > Streptophyta > Magnoliopsida > Fabales > Fabaceae > Glycine > Glycine tomentella. The sequence goes on from PYAF01004918.1 coordinate 750,379, forward strand.
CGTATGGTTCATTCGGATGTGTCAATCCGTATGAACCATACGGATTGGTGGATCCGTACGCACCATACGGATTGCGTGATCCGTATTGGATTAGATTGCTGGTTTTTTGGGATTTTTGGGATTCGTCTAGTTGTTGCACATATTTTTTTGCATGTATGGGATTAGATTGAATCTACTCCAGCTTTTTGAATGAAATTGAGTGTTCTTTGTGAATAACATTGAGTGTCCTTTTTTGAATAAACCTTTTATGAATAAATGAGGAAACATGAATGATAAGAGATTGGGATGGTTGCATATAATAATAATAAGGAAATACCTTCAATAAGTTTGCATCACATGAGACAGACAGAGGAATAGGAAAACAACAATAATTAATAAAATGAAAATAACGAAGGAAGGATGGTGTTTATGGCAAATATGTGTTGTCGTTCCATTTCAATGGTTGTGGTGAGCATCACGGCCAACATCTGGATCTGTTATCAGGGCTTGTTGGGTAGCTACTTTGTTAAAAATAGCTAAAATTTCGATCGAACAAAGACGTTTCCAATAGTTTGATTCAGTTAATATCTTTAAGACGTCTTCATCGGTCATCAACTCTACTATGTGATATTGAATTGTGTTGTGTGAATATCTTGCATGAGATGGCTTTCGAAAAAACAATTTTCTTACTACTTGTGAGCTGTGAATTCCATTAGGGGGGACCCCTATAGGAGCAACTTACTTGACGAGATCTTTAAGTGTTTGAATGTTGCATCCTGAAGGAATTTCAAATTTGATTGGATTTGTCCCAGTGAAGGAATAACCCACAAAATTTGATTGTCGTGGTTTGTTCCATTTGCCGTTGTAATATAAGATTGCATCATGTGTAGGGACCATGGTGGATCGAAGTAGGTTGAGTATACCATCGGGAGTTCTGTTGATGATACACAATAATTCTATAGGACCAACACACGTGTATTGGTCACTGCACATTAACATTGTGCAAACATCGTCATCATTTCTGAGTTGCAGAGAATGAAAGAAATATTGTTGAGTTACATCTAGGGAAGGCTTTCGGTAGTAGATTTCATTCACACATTGGTTATTTGTTAGGAGAAGGGTGTTGTGCATTCTAGTTTTGAGTGACTGAAAAGAACACTCATTAGGAACGCGCATTGGTATTGGAGTGGGACATTCGAATGAAACACCAGTTTGGTTGTGGTTCATTGATCCATTTGGAAAAATGAATGCTAATTTGGAGTTAGAAATGGTTTGACTGCTAGTTTCTCCTAAGAATGCCATAGTACTCAGATGAAATTTTTGGTTGTGGAGCTCTGTTGTGTGAAAACGTGTGGTTGTCTTAATGGTTTTATGTGTTATTTATAGTTGCATGATTGTGTTTGTGATAGAGCCTTATTTGGTATGCAACGTTGAGTGAGACATTGCATTGTAAATTTTAGTCTTTTATCGATATGGTTCATGGTATTGTCAATTTGACTGAGGTGTTATAATTTCACATGGGTTCTATGAATTTTGTGATCGTGTTGTCATTTTCATTGTACCGTTTGACATGATGTCTCAGGCATGCGTTCTGTAAAAATTGTTGGCCACTGATTACATGACCACAAATTGTCATTGTCATTGCATGCATGTCAGGCATGCATGCTTTATATTTTATATTGTGTAATTATGTTTGGTTTGACATGCAGTTTTTTATGTTAAATTAATTTGTTATTTGTCAGGATGGCCAACGATGACTGGATGTATGACAGTATGATGTCAGAAGAAGTTAATATAGAAGAAGACATTGGAGCAAACGCTGATGCGTTTGAGTGTAATGAAGACAACAGTGTAGACCCTAATGCATTTGATGATAATGCTTGTTTAATTGATTGTTCTGCAGCATTCCAAACGAATGAGGTAATGACGTGTATTTAAATGTATTTAGCATTTTAAAAATTAATTATCCATTTGTGTAGGTGTTTGAATCACGTGATGCAATATTGAAATGGGCTCGTACCGTTGCATTTGAAAATGGCTTTGTAGCGGTTATAATGCGGAGTGACACAAAAACTGGAAAGGTTAGAAGAACTTCATTTATGTTAATTGGTTGTGAAAGAAGTGGAAAATATAGAGCATGGGAAAAAGGTTTCACACCTTCTGTTACGAGTACCAGAAAATGGGACTGTCCTTTTAAGTTGCGGGGTAAACCAACCCCGGGAGGACAAGGGTGGATGGTGAACCTAATATGTGGCAGTCATAATCATGTTTTGGCCAAGTCATTCTGTGGACACCCATATGCCGGTCGAATAACTGAGGAGGAAAAGGTGATTGTTGCTGATATGACAAGGTCAATGGTTAAACCAAGAAATATTCTATTGACTATGAAGGAGCATAATGCTGATAATGTTACAAGTTTGAAGCAAGTTTACAATGCAAGATATGCATATCGGACGCGTACAGGAGGCGATAATACTGAAATGCAACAGCTAATAAAACTTCTTGAACGTGACATGTATATTCATTGGCATCGACTAAAGGATGAAAATGTTGTATGTGACTTGTTTTGGGCACATCCAGATGCTGTACAGCTGAGTAATGCATATCATATGATGTTCCTCATAGATAGTACCTACAAAACAAACAGGTACAGACTTCCTTTACTTGACATTGTTGGTGTTACACCTACTGGGATGACATTTTCAGCTGCGTTTGCGTATTTAGAGTCATAACGCATCAACAATGTTGTGTGGGCCCTTGAATGATTTAGGGGGATATTTTTGAAAAGTGAATTCTTCCCAAGGGTGATTGTTACTGATAGAGATCCAGCCTTGATGAATGTTGTGAATGTGTTTTTCCAGATTCAACCAATTTATTGTGTCGGTTTCACATTGATAAGAATGTGAAGGCTAAATGCAAGACTTATGTTAGGCAGAGTCATGCATGGGATCATGTGATGGAAGCATGGGGATGTCTTGTTGATTGTGCTACCGAAAAAGAATATGATAATTGTCTTATGAAGTTTGATGTTGCATGTGCACCGTGGCCCACGTTTGTTGATTACGTTAAAGACACTTGGTTGAATCCTCATAAAGAAAAATTTGTCACAGTGTGGACAAACAAGGTCATGCATTTTGGAAATACAACAACAAACAGGTAACTTTGATATTTGATAGTGGTTACATTGATATACCGATAAAATTGTTGTATTTTTAACTAATTAATTAAACGACCGATATGCAGGGTGGAGTCTGCACATTCGACCTTAAAGCGCCTACTGCAGAATAGTGTTGGAGACTTATGCACTGTTTGGGATGCGATGAACAACATGATCGTGTTGCAACATAACGAGATCAAGGCATCTTTAGAGAGAATCACACATGTTGTAGGACATGTTTTTAAAGTCACTTTATACAAGAGACTTGTTGCCATGGTATCCAGGTACGCATTAAACCAAATAGCTGCTGAATACGAGCGAGTTCATTATGCAGGGAAAAATCCTTCTCGGTGTGGATGTGTTATGCGAACAACGCATGGTTTGCCTTGTGCGTGTGAGCTAGCAAAGTATGTGGTCGGTTGCATTCCACTAGATAGCGTTCATATTTTTTGGCGGAGGTTAAACTTTTCAACTGACCCTATGGATGATTCCGCCGTCACCATTACTGACGAGATGGAAGCTATATCGAAGCGTTTTGAAAAGCTTGACATGTGTGGGAAATTGACACTTAAGAGAAAACTTAAAGAAATTGCGTACCCTGATTTAACCTCCATGTGTCCTCCACCTGATAAGGTGAAAACTAGAGGTGCTCCAAAAAAGAAGATGACAAAGCATGAAAGGTCAACGAAAAGGGATCCGTCTTACTTTGAGTATGTAGATGAGTTGTATTCAGTGCAGAACAGTTGTTCCACTGCAAAACAGTCGCATTCCTCATGTGATGTTCAGATGCAACACGACGGAATGGTTCCGATGGTAGATCAATTTCATCCATTTATGCGGAAGTACATCTTGAATGTCACTGATGTGAAAGCAAACGGTAATTGCGAATATCGTGTAATTGCTGCGTTATTAGGATATGGTGAAGATTCATGGTCTTTGGTACGCAGTCATTTGCTCAGAGAACTTGGAGACTGGACGGATGGATATATAGCGTTGTTTGGTAGTATACATAGATTTGAAACATTAAAACGGTCCCTACTGGTTGATGGAATGTCGATGGTAAAAGTTCATTTTTTTAGATCATTATATCGATTTCATAACAACACAAATGATGCACATTAAACATATTTGAATAACTATTTATTTACAGGTAAGCGTTGATAAATGGATGGATATTACGGAGATGGGTCACGTAATTGCATCAAGATATAACGTCATTGTAGTATCTCTTTCACTTCAGCAAAGTATGACGTTTTTTCCATTAAGAAGCGAACCCCCTAGAGATCCTCAAGTTCATTGCATTTTGTGTGTCGGTCATGTTTTTGGCAATCACTTTGTTCAGGTATAACATTAATTTAATTATTCTATTTAACTACATAAATATGTGAAACTCATCATTGCCTAACTTAACGTTATTATTTGAAACAGGTTTTATTAAAGGACAATTGTCCTTTGCCGTTGACTGCGTTCTTGTGGGATAGTCACCATACCAGCGAAGCACAAGCATGGCCCAAGCATTACATTAGTAGAATGCAAATGTATGCTACATGTATGAGGATGCGTACTGAACATGTAGACTTAGGAGATGTGTAAAATGGTTTTAAGAATGAATAAAATGTCAATTTCCATAACTGTGTCAATATATAGTTATAACTAATAAAGTAAGTGTGCTCAACATAAAGCAAAAAATAAATACATATGTCGAACATAAATGTCCTCATCAGTACAAATAACAACTACTGACTACTCAAGGCGTCTCCGCTGTGCATCTCTAGGTCGTCGTCGATATACAATGCCGTAGTCCCTGACACTGTGGGCGAGATGCAACATCTCTTGTATCCGAGAGTATGCATCCGTTCCCTCAGTAACGAGACCGTCGTGGATGAAGGCTTGCAAGCCATCTGCCAAGCGCTCGCAAATAGACTGAAATCACAACAAAACAACCAAATGTATTAGACAATGTAAACAAATCTGTAAACACAAACGGATGGAAATTATTAGAATTTTACCACTGCATGTGCTGGCGACTGGTCTTGCGTAATAACCTCTGATGCATCTGGACCGGCATCTGCACGAGGGGGATGAATATCCGCTGCAGGGGGAGGATCAGTGCTGGGCGCAGGTGGACCCTGTGCACGGGCATGTGCATACTGCGTAGCCGTCATAAACGGATGTGAGATCCGATAGAACCACTCCATATATCCAGCAACACAGTGACTTGGATAGTGTACCAAGTCACCAGTTGATATAAGGTAATCTGTGAAGTGGGCCCATCGGTCATCAACATCGTCAGCTGAGGGGACTTCCGACATGGACAGCTCTGGAATGTGCTGAATCTGGCCGAACTGCCTAACAACCCTGTCTGGAAGGTACCTCACGATGTGCAGACCCCATCTAATGAAACCGGCAAATAAACTGATCGGCTCAAAATCCCTGAGGGCCCTGTGCTCCGCATATGACGTCCAACAGATGTCATCTGGTCTCAATCTGTCTAAACGGGCACTGTAAGTCGCTAGAGGTAATGCCTTCGCACACTTCCAGCGACAGGCACGCGGCTGCGTCTCCTCGTATGAGTCCAGAACCCCCCCGTCCACAACAGTGGGAAAATGCTCATATATCCAGCACTACATCAATATATGGTTGCAAGTCATAAATAATTCAAACAACAACAACCCCCCCCCCCCCCACACACACACAGACACAAGATTACCTATAATAAAGTAATGTACCCAGCTAGATGCTTGCCGTGGTGTTTCGATGCATAGCTCAAATGGTCATACATATGAACCAAAGCACCAGCTCCCCAGGCAAAACGCGCAGCCTCATCGATGTCGCGAAAAGGCTCTAAGAACTGAATACCTATATGAGTCGCACTCTTGTTGGCAAACAACGTGCAACCAACAAGATGCAACAAATAAGCCCTAGCTGCTAGCATCCACTGCCTAGACTAACACAATCTGAAATAGAGCTCTCGAAGCCAGGACAGTCGGACATATGCGCCATGACACTGTGTCGTCTCCGCCTCAGCCTCAGCTACTGTGACATCCAGCAAGTCGACCAATAGTGTAATCGCCTCTCCGACGTCTATCTGGTCATACGACTGGAAGACTCCCATAACAGGTATATGAAGCAGCGAGGCGACGTCATCCAGTGTAATACTCAGCTCGCCTACCGGCAAATGAAAGCTGGAAGTCTCCGGGTGCCATCTCTCCACAAATGCAGACAGCAACCCCCGATCTCCCGTGTCGACTGAGCACCGTATCAAGGGACTAAGCCCTGTAGCAGCCACCAACCCCTCAATCTCAACAGCTGGCTTCCCAAATTTAGTAACCTTACGTCCATGGGAAGCCAACTTTAGCTCTGGATGTTCCTGCAATTTATACATAAACACATGTTCACAGTGGATGAGAACCAAACACATGTTGCTGAACAACATATCTACGTCGTAGTTATAAATACCTCTCCTGACCAGACTTTAGCAGCCACATGGTCAGCATAACCGCTCAACACCGAGCAGTCATCTGGACATCCTCCAAAAGCTGCTGTAGCTACATCATCTGTCTCAGGTACATCAGTCTGCAGCTGTGGTTCCTCAACTGGAGGATCCACAACTGGAGGATCCTCAACTAGAGGATCCTCAGTAACACTAAAAGCCGTCTTCTCTCGACGAACAGATGCTGTAGGCCTTCGCCTCTCATGACCTTCACCAACAGGCCGCTGTATACCTCCTCTAGTCCTAGCCATGATCTGTACATAATTTGCTTATCAAGTTACACAGGTCCAATTCACAGGCACCCCTACCAGGTCACACACGGTTCTTTGACATGCATGCTCACAAATACGCTCCCATTCTAACCACAAAATCAAAAAATCTGTTCAACAAATCCAAATCATAACCATACAAACCACTCAAGTGATATTCTAGGCAAACAATCCTATTGCGGGTCAACCTAGGTCATTGCCATGCATGATCACAAATACGGTTTCATTCTAACCAAACAATCCAATGTTGTGTTCAACAGGTCCAATTCACAATCATACAAAGCAATCAACTCAAATTTTAAAGAATAAGGTCATTAGATGTAGCAAGTGTTGAGGAGTTTCATCAAATATTTATATGTCAAAGGTTAACCTCCTTGCCACCAGTATATAGGCATGGTGCTATTTACTACATATATATACATATACATTTCAAGTGTACAGTGGTCCTCTCATTTCAAGTAACACACAATTTGTTCCTCACCTCAAAATTTCATCAAAAGTATAATAATTTGACACAACAACTAACAAACCAGGCAGAATTCACATTATGTATGGTAATTAACATGGGAAGCTGAATAAAGAAGAAAGGAACACATTAATAGTGAGCATTAGAAGCCACCACGTCATCAAACTAACAACACCTGAACCACAAAGCATGCTCCCAATTGTATGAAAAAGCTTTTTTTTAAAAAAATTACACAACACGGATTAACGGATCCGTATAAGCTATACGGATTGCGTGATCCGAATAGTCTATACGGATTATGAAATCCGTATAACCTATACGGATCATCCAATCCGTATAGGTTATACGGATTGCGTGATCCGAATAGGCTATACGGATTAGGTAATCCGGATAACCTATACGGATCATCCAATCCGTATAGCCTATACGGATCCGTTAATCCGAATAGATTTTACGGATACGGATCCTCGAATCCAAAACACAGCTACACCATACCCGCCCCAAAACCAAAGCAACTCACCTGAGACCGTCAAGTCTGACCGCGGAAGCTCCGACCACCACCAAAAACGAACACCAGCCACCAAATGCTTGCTCAACCTGTTGCACAATGCCAAGAGAAGCGAAGGAGAAGAGAAGCCAAAGGGAGAAGAGAAGCGGAAGGAGACGAGGGAGAAGAGCGGACGGGGAGAATATAAAAAATGAATAGTTTGTGTAATTTTAAATGCCAGGGGTACTTCCGGAAATGCACTATTTTTAAATGGTGTATTAGAAGAAATGAATGGTGTATGAAGCTTGTCTCTTATTTTTTTTTTACATGTACGGATTGGGCAATCCGTAAGCCCAATCCGTAAGGTTTTTTTTTTTTTTTGGAAAGTTAAAATATATTTTCGAAAATAATGGTGTGTGCAGATCGAACTTGTGACCTTTAAGTTATTAATACAATGCTCTAACCAACTAAGCTAATAGACCAATTATGTTAAAAATTAATCGATGTTGATATATATATATATATATCACTAAATTTATTTAATTTAAAATAATTTATTATGTTAAAAATATATGTGTATTAAATATATATTGAAAAATTTAGTGTTATATGTAAATTTAACATATATTTTTAAATATGTTTTTTATTTCTACACTTTTTGTAAATTTCACTTTTAATTCTTGAACAATTTTTTTAATGTTTTTTATCCTTATTTTTGTAGCTAACAATTTATTTCATATCATTAACTAATTTCACAGCTATGTAAATTATATGTTAAATATATCATTTAAAAAATTTAGTGTTATATTATCAACATTAATTATTTTTTAACATAATTGAGTTATTAATTTATTATTTTTTAATTTACAATAATTTATTAT
>PYAF01004918.1:762182-772302 GCA_007407185.1 Glycine tomentella
AATTTTATGTCCATAATTTTGTTTAAATTTTATATATTAAATATTTTATAAGGAGTTGTGTTTTATATGCTAAATTTTATATACAATGTTTATATAGCTATTAAAAATTAACAAATTATGATGACTAAAGATTAATTTTCAACTACACATTCAATCACTAATAACAAAATAATGAAAATTTCATCAAATGTAATATGATATACCTTAATTTTAAATTTAAAACAATCAAAAAAATGTATTACTAGAAAATTTACATGATATTTCGTGTACTACTATAATAAAAATAAGTTCCAAAACCAAATGTCATTCAATCTACAATCTTTTTCAAATGTATTAATTCATAGTTTACTTACTTAAAAAGTCATGACAAATTTATGTGCATCAACACAAATTTAGGTTTCTTACCAATTATATCATTAACTCAATAATTAGTAATGTATAAGATATTTTAATTGAAGTAATATATATATATATATATATAATAGGTGTGCGTGGAACGAGGTGGATCAGCACTATAGTAATCATACCCGCACTCATTTCATTATATTTTACAGGTAAAAATACCCACCCTAGACCCATCCCAGATCACATTAACTATAAGCAAGTATTTATCCTATGCGTTTGTTAATATTTTTGTTATGGGAACCCGTAGTGTCTGGATAGAATTCCTACTCTGATACTAGAAGACAACTGAAACTGAGAAGTCAATTATTTCTTGTGGATCAAAGCACATAGGAGTGAAGAAATATGGAAGGTACATACTAGAAGGAATAAGATGAGACATTGTATGTTTTAGTTCATTAGTTGAGGTGGTAGTTGGTTAACATTAGGGGAAATGGTTGAAGCTGAGCATGACATAATTTATGAGGTCAGGCATGGAAAAAATGATTTTCTTGGTTATGTAATAAAACATATTTTCATTCTAATGGCAAGGAGAACAAATTGAAGTTAGGTGTTTTAGCCGGTTACTTTAATTGACAAAAGTACTTCAACTTACTCCCGGGCAATAATTGTTGCTCAAAGCAAAAATAATTGTCTATTTTTCTTTATTTATCTATTGTTCGGAAAGTTTAAGATCACATTAATTACTCTTTTTATTAATTATGTTCTATTTTTATTTATCTCCTAATCTTTAATTAATTTATACATTATTGTAGAGTGAAAAGGAAAAAGGATAAAATAAAAAATCTCACAATTATGTTATTAGAATACATTTTTTTATTATATTTCTTGATTTTTACATAAAAATTTTAAATGACACATAAAAAGAGGAGTAATTTACATCATATGCTAATTCATCTTTATGCAGTCTCTTTCCTTTATCTTATTATGTCCTATTATAACCTTTCCCCTGCATTTAAAAATTATGCTTTGTCTTTTCCCCAAATACCAGAACCAAAAACTTATAAATAGACTATTAAACACGAGTGATGGGGAAATGCTACAATCAAGAAATGTAAATGGGTTTACAACAAATGTAAATGAGTTTACAAAATTTAGCACAAAGCTGATGAAAGCAATAAGCAATTCAAATAATCTTTGTTGGTTGGTAAGAGTTATACTCTTAGCCTTAGGAACGTTTGGACTATTTTAATACCTTATCACCTATTATTAAGATCATTGGTTTTCAACTAGTTTTTCCTATGTTGCCGAAGGTTGCCATGTACTTTAACTTGATGTTAATAATCCTGTTACATGTCGGACTTCATGAGGAGATCTACATGACTGGTTCACATTACTATTTGTTAAACGCACTGTACCTCACATTATTATTTGTTAGTTTAGGTTGACAACAAAGTTTTAAAAGTTGACATTGGTGAAATCCAATCTGTTAAACAAAGTTTGGATAATTAGTTAAAAATCAAGGATCTCACGCACTTAAAATTTCTTCTAGGATTGGAGGTGACAAGATTAAAAGTTGGTCTGTTAAATAACTAACAAATTTCTTCTAGTAATGTGAACCAGATCACAAGTCTTACGGAAATTTATAAGGCGTTTGTTGTATTTTACTAATACTAGGTCTAACTTAATTAAGCTTCAATGTCCACAACCTTAGTCAATTTATATCCAACCTTATGCATAACTATTATGATATGTAGTCCTTGGAGTGTTACATTACCTCAAAAGATATCTTGGCTATGGCTTAGTCTTCCCTTCAAAATAAAGTAGCAACTTGTTCTACAAATTACACTTACATTTTTATTGTGATAATAAGTTAAATTGTTTTACAAATTGCTTAGAATTCTACCCTTCAATGAATGCACAAAACACATCAAGTAGAGACGACAAAGTGGATCATTTTGCTATGCTTTGTCATAATCTTACCAAAAAGTGTCCAAAGATCAAATCACCTACTTGTGGGATGTGTGTTGAAAAATGTAGCTCACCCCATTTACGGATGGGCAAGCAGATTAACTCACCCAAATTTTAAAAGAAAGAAAAAATAGAAAAATAAAATAAAACAATAAAAATTAAAAATATAAAATTCTCATTTGTTATCACAACTAAAATGGCCCATTTATTACCTTTCGTTATTTGATAGTTATTTTTTATGTTACACTCAAAGATCTTTTGTTTCTTTTGTCTTGTATATATATATATATATATATATATATATATATATATATATATATAATCTGAGTTCATTTATTCAGTTTTCAAAACAAAAATTTAAACACAGTAGCAAGTGAATGTTACTTTACTTCAAACTGGAGTTCATGACCAAACTTTATTTTGGAGCATATGTTACTATTTGATATTTCACATTGATAAGTGTATATAAGGGAAACAACTTTCACTTTATAAGTCAATTTTATAAGATTAAATTAGATTTATATCTCACAATTCTAAAATGATATCAGAGTCTATCTTAACAGTTAGTTGATGATATCACAAAATGCTGAAAAGCAGAATCACTACCAAAACTAAACACTCACTAAAGATCAAACATTAGAAACATAGGGGACCACTACTTCCCTTGCCTGCCCAATTTAAAAGCATTCTAGAAAGACTTCTATATCACTTACCATATGAATAAAAAAGGCTTCCACATAACTTTTGTTTCCTTATGACAAGAATGATATCAATTGCAGTCATTGTTAGGAAATTCAGGGGAGATTTACACCAATGAGTCATGAGCAACCATATAAGTGAACTCAATACCACACTTTAATCTAAAACCTTAAGGTTCGGGTTTACGAGTCTTCTCCTTATACGGTGCTCAACTTTTCTATTTTTATATGATGTGGGACTTTACCTCACACTCGTACTCCAACAACAAACAGTTAAAAAATCTTAATGTTGTATCTCAAATCAAGGTTGGAGACCCTTTTTTAAAACCTTGCATTGAATAAATAAAAGCATAGGGCATGCTACCAACAATTTTGAAACTATTTAATCCTAATTCATGAATATTCATTCACCTTCAAGTTTAATATAACCCATAGGGTTGATAAACTAGTGTTAGATCCGAGTGCGTTCTCATGTGAGTGAAAAATCTATTTAGCAAGAGAATTCGTGTTCGATTCTTTCTGTGAACAAAATTCTCTTTGATTGGTGGTAGTCACTACGACAAGCAAGATTAGTCTATACGTAATAATGGGTTGGGAAAAACCTGTGGTCTATGATACGAGGCAAAAGGAAATTATACTTGTGAAAAAAATTCAAATATAAACTATAAAGTACAAAATATTTTTTTATAATATAAAACAAAAACAACTTAATTTTCATATAATCCTTTAAAAGAGAACACTTTAAAAAAAAAAAACTAAAAAGCTTTAAGTAAACAAACTCATAGTTATCTCATTTCTAAGGCTATGTTTGATAAAACTAGCCAATAAGTTTGCTGAAAGCTCGTAGACTAGTTGAAAGTTTATAAGCTATGAGCTAAAAAGATGAAAGTTAGTTTATTTAATGAAAATGTTTGATAAGACTAACAGATAAATTAATTGATAAATGTCAAATTACATAAAAGGAGATATTTAATATTTTTAATATTTTTAAAAAGTAGAAAAAATTTAATATATTTTTGTTGGAATTTCGCTGCCATACAATGGATTACATATAATTTTGATTTTTTTATTATCAACTTTGGTTTAGAAACCAAATATTTTAACTATAAATCAAAATAAATAATTCAATAATCATTAAAATAAACAGTTTGATATTAAAGAAACTAATTTAAAAAGTAGAACTTCAAGTTGCTTGCATAATAATAAAAAAAAATTAGATATTTTTTTTCAAATAGCAAATATAAGAAGCTCTTTAGATAGAAATCATGTCTTTTAACGCGATACATTATACTTCAACGTTTAGTAATTTACTAATGGTAAAAAAAGCACATATTTTGGAACTAAAAACAATAAAACAAACAAATATTTCATTTCACTTAAAAACAACGAAACACATTCGCTAAGTTAGTGAACTTTTGAATTCAATATAAAAATATCATAGAAGTGTACACCAAACTATCAAATTATAAAGTTTAAACTTTATACATCTAAATTCTAAATTGACCGCAGTTGATTCTATTAGCAAGATTTGAATTTTAATAAATTTTTATGCTTTACCTTTTTTTTTATATATAGGAGAAGATTTTACTAAATAATATTGAAATTCAGACTTAAGCGATCAAACAATGAACCATATATCAACCATTTTTAAATATTGAATTCCATCACCGATTTAATTTTCTAAACATTGTCAAAAGATCTAGTTTAGTTAATTAAAAATAATGAATTGTTATAAAATTATTATAAATCCCCTAATAGTATAGTGTCTTCGATTCTCACTGATCATTTTTTTTTTCTTCCAAACTTTGATTAATGATAACATTACCAATGGCTAATTGATTCAATGATACATAGTTTTCTTCTTATGAACCGTCTCGATAACATTACCAATGGGTGATTGATTCAAGTGATGCATTGATTATTCTTATTTACGGATTCAAATTCATGACTTGTGTATGACTGGAAAATTAACACTATCCTCCTATTCATAGAACCAGTAGAGATGACTTCTAATAACCAAGTGACCAACATAGCAATAATTATTGATTTGACAAAATAGTAATTTAAAATGATGCAGGGAATGAAGATAGTTTTTATCCGATATGTTACCTTTCAAGCATTTGTAGAAAATCAACAAATATTCATTACATTAGGCAACCCAGTAAGCAACTGATGATATGTCAAATATTTCTTTCATCTCTCAATAAAACTCAACACATTATATCTGGTATCAGTTAACAAAACAAATGGTTAGAAATGCCACTGGGCCTATAAGGCATTATATAGCAAATATTATTACTAAGCTCAGAACTCAAAAAGATTTATTTTTATTGTTTTTTCCAAAAAATAATTAAACATGTACACAATGGATAAGAAAACTAGGTCATGTCATCCTAATTTGTTTTTAGTCAAAGTTGTACAAATCCAACTCATGCTTTTTAACTCAATAATCACAAAGTTCATTCATGATGTCAAATTATCAATCCCTTTTACAGAGCCAGTGGGAATGAGGGATTCAGTTGTGAAATCTGCATTAGCAATACCATAATGCAACTACAAGCCTCATATTTTAGGCTTTCAGCGCATATACATCTCAGATTTCAGTTTTGGGAATGAAGCACCAGCAAAAAACTTCCACCTGTGTCCTGCTAAACTTGCAAACAGTAAATCCCTTAACTTCTGCATGACTCAAAATACACAAGTAATCTCCAGGTAAGATATAAGAATGCATTTATTTCTCTATAAAGAAATCCAGCTTCATCCACAAATGGAAAAATGCTGAAAGAAATGCAGTGTGCAAAGTAATTTCCAGGTAAGATATAAGAATGCATTTATTTCTCTATAAAGAAATCCAGCTTCATCCACAAATGGAAAAATGCTGAAAGAAATGCAGTGTGCAACTCTTCAAAGCTTTTCTTTTCAATACTACTGAGGATATTACGATTACTGCCGGATGTGTGAAGCATACCATCAGTTTGTCTCTATAGCAATTTCATTAACGTCTATGTCTGCTATGTTCTCTTTCCCAAATAGAGTGAAATGCACAGTGGCCTGCATGAAAAAGGTTATTTGAGTCTACAAAGAAGGGAGAAAAGAATTCGCATAATTACTTGACCTGCTAATTCACACATTATTTACAGCTTTCATAAGCATTTTCATTTCATATTAGCATTCCAGCAATTTTAATCGCATTAACTTGTGTGTGTCTGAACAAAAATCTTTATGTCAATTTTTGCATGTTAAGGAAGAAGCTCACCAATTTGGTTTTTCGATTCAGCTTCTTGAGGGTGCCTGTAAACCCTGAAAATGTTCCAGATAGAACACGAACAGTGGAACCTGGAACAAGGAGTTTATAATTGATTCGAGTAGATGAAGCATCTGTGGCTTTGACCTGGTTAGAAGCTTTTCTAGATCCCCTTTTAGATTTATAATCAACAATAGCATTTAAAATATCATCGGGTTCTAATTCTGTATTGCGAATCCCAGAGTTTAGGGCAGCTTTTTTCTCTTCTTCCTCAAAAGCTTGGTCAGTTTTCTCTTGTTCTTCTTTTGCTTGTCTGAAGATAGCTTCCATATCTTCAGCCGACACTGGCTTCGGTCTATTGATCTGTCTCTTTCTGCAAATGTGAAAATAATTATGAGT
The DNA here is from genome assembly GCA_007407185.1 of Glycine tomentella. Taxonomy (NCBI): domain Eukaryota; kingdom Viridiplantae; phylum Streptophyta; class Magnoliopsida; order Fabales; family Fabaceae; genus Glycine; species Glycine tomentella. The sequence continues at coordinate 768,837 of PYAF01004918.1, forward strand.
TTGCAATATATATGCATTAGCAGCATTAGATTTAAGATATTTTTAACATCTGAAATCATTAATTAAAACTTAAAAAGTGTAAACAAAATAAAAAGACACTGCCTGTTTGAAATCTTAGAAAATGTTAGCAACTGAATTCATCATAACTTGATCAGATATACCCCTCAATGCTCAAAGACAGCTTGTTTGGATAAACTTTTCCATAAATACGTATAGGTAGAAAAATAAGAAGGAAAAATGAAACAAAGTTTCTCCCATAAACTAAAATTAGCTTATGCATAAGTTATTTGTTTGGGGGGTTTGCTTATGCATTATTAAAATTATCTTTATGAATAAGTTAAAATCATTTAGCTTCTCCAAAAAACTGATTTTAAGTTTATATGAAGCTAATTATAGCCTATTACTTAGTAGTGAAGCATATTTCATTTTTCCTTTTTATTTTCTTCTATAAATTCTTATGGGGAAACTTATTTCATTTTTTTTCCTATAAGATCTTATGGAGAAACTTATCCAAACAGAGTCTATATTTATTAAACTTTGCATTCAGTAAAGAGTGTAACTTAAAAAATTTTGTACATTAACCATTGGTTAACGGGTCAAGTAAACCAATGGAAATAAGATAGAAATTTCATTCAGATGATTGCTTGTCTGATATTGTTTTCAAGATTGTGGTCAAGTCACTTTATCATAACTAATGAATTGAAGACATATATTCAATTTCTGAACTACCTTTATGCATCTTGCCTTGCACAAGAACCCCACTTAGCATAAAATGATTTACATCAAAATTCTAAATGACAAAAGGCAGAAGCAGCAGACTCTTACGTGTTTCCAACCTTGGAACCAAGAAAGCCTCCAACACCATCATATTCTCTTATGAAGTCATGTAGTTCTTTGTTCATCACACATCTCAAGAAAACACAACCCGGGAACAGTTGCTTTGGTTTAACGGAGTAGGAGCCATTCTTTAATCTCCTTTTCACATTGACAGATGGAGCATATATCTAAAACCACACACTACCAAATCAATAAATATAATAAACTTATATGGAACATCACTTCTCATTCACTGAATTTAATTTTTACTTTTCATCCCCTAAGCTGGTGGGGTTGTTTGCTACAAACACCAATTAACATGCCCATTCTCTAAAACTCATTCAAACAAGGAGACTACAAGCACTTTTCATAAAAATTAACTGCCAACTACAAACCATTTGTCCAAGTTAAAATGAGAAAGAAAAAAAAAAGATTATGCAATGCAGATTGTTTTAGAAATTTTAAGAAGCTATAGGCAGAAATTAAATGCAATTCTTTAGATGCTTTTGGTGTTGTTCTCTAATTGAAATGAGAGTTTCATCTTGATATTTCGTGTAATAAAGGTTCACAATAAAGGTTAACATATGCCTCTGCAGTGAAATTCCAATTCAAATTGGAGAGCAGCACCAATAACACTTGTAACTGAATCTAAGTTTTGTCCTTCTTTTTAACTTTTGGATATATTTGACTAACTAAATAAATTAAACACTTCTAAGAACTTATTTACAATTTAATTATGAAGCTTACTGAAAATTATCATGAGAATGGTTGAAAACTTAGTTGAACTTATGTAAGCAAGTTAAAACCTTCTTGTACACTCTTCTTAGTATGTTTAATAAACTTCATGGAAAACTTATTAAAATAAACTCTTCTAACTCATTTTAATAAACTTCCTGATCTAATTCATGAATAAGTCTCACTTAAGAAGAGATGATTAAATATACACTTAAAGCCTTAAAAAAAATACTAGAACATTCTTTTCAAGACTTTTACTTTTTTTATAATTTTTTTTCATCTATAACTATATTAATTAAAGAAAATACTCTCTTTTGGTCTCCACTTATCATTAGTTTACTTTATCCTTCAACTATTCTCTAAACTAACAACTACTTTACCCTTTAACTATTCTCTAAACTACCTACACTACGCCCAATATTTTCATTTTCAGTCTCCTCATATCAAATAAACTATATTAAATTGTTAAAAGATAAATATTAGAGTTTAATGGTCAAGCATCAATAATGTAAACAGTTTTACGTTGTCATCTAATCACACATCATTTGATATGACTTTCAAAATAATTATAAAAAATCAAATGTAAGTATTTAACCTATTAACAAACTTATCATATACATGATGAGTATGACCGCGTAAAACTATTTTCCAACAATCAAATTTAATATTTTTCTGGGAAAAAAAATGTCAACAGCTAGCCTAAACCATTCGTCCTTAACCACCTAAACAGCAGTTACCAAATCCTCAGAACCCAAAATATAAAATTGTCAAAGCAGAAGAAAACCCAACAAGAAACAAAAAAAAATCACCTTAAACTCCATATCGGGATAATTCTTTGCGAGCGAGCGAGCAAGGAGTTGCGCAATGTCGTTTCCCTTAACCCTGGAGACCCGAATGACCCACCACTGTGGACCCAGCTTGGCGAGGTTGTCGAGGTTCAGCTCGTCCATCCACGAGCCCTTCTGCTTCTTGGGCTTTTCGATGAGCCTCTCCTCCACCACCTCCCTCCAGTTCCTCGCGCCGCTCCTCGTCTCCCGCCTCTCGCTCCTCGCGCGCCTCCTCTCCCGCGCGCTGAGCTGCGACGTGGACTCCACGGACGCGGAGGAGGTGGAGGAGGCTGAGAGGGTGAAGAAGAAGGGTCTCGTTGGGAGGAGCGAGAGGGAAGGGAGATGAAGTGCGTGGTGGAAGCAAGGTGGGTTCCATGGAAGAAACACCCCTCTCATCTTCTTCTATCGCTCGGGATAGTTTTCTTCCTCTCTGTTCCTTTTCAGTTTTCTTTTTTTTTCTTTTGTTACATTATTAACTCTCGTACCAGTGGACTTTCTTTTATTTGTTAGAAAATAAAAATTAGACAGCAAATTAGAGTAATAATCCATTAGATTTTGTGTAATTGCATAAATATTTTTATTTTTTTAATCATTATCTTTGCATTTTGTAAGAATATTAGTGTAAGATTTGAGAGTGTTCAAACGTATAAGGATACTAATGTAATATTTTTAAACTTAAATAAAAATAATATAGGAAAATAAAAAAGTGGGATTATGTATATTTATACAAAACCTTACGGGTGTTGCTGCTATAATTTGCTTTAAAAATATTATATAATTTTTTGTGTGCAATATCAAATTAGTCTCTAAAAAATATCTTAATATTTCTCATGTTAAAATATTATTTTTAATCAAATTAATTCTTAAATATTATAATCTATTATCTATAATCAATCGTATCTATAATAATAAATTTATAAATTCAAAATAAGGTTCATATTTCACATGTCAAAATAAGATTATTTCTCAAAGTTTCAGATAATATTTGTTTATCATTGTATTTAATTTATTGAAAGCATTATTATTATGGTAATTTTTTAATTAGCATGATTTTTTATAATTTACATGTATAATTAATTTACAAATTA
>PYAF01004918.1:772402-796298 GCA_007407185.1 Glycine tomentella
GTTGTATACAAAATGTTTTAATTTAAAAAATTCTATATATAACTTTTCTGCTATACAAAATTTTCTGATTTAAACATTTTTTTCTTCTGAAAATACATTTTAAAATTTTAACGACTTTAATTTAAGTATTCTAATATATTATTATTTAAAAATTAAATAAACTACATTGATTTTAATCAATTTATAAAATATTAGTTTTATCATTAATACTTAAATCAATAAAAAAACAAATTAGACCACCTCATACCTATAATATATTCAAATATTTCTATTAATTTTTATAGTATTTTGGTATATATAATAAAACATATTTAATTAACCAATTTAATTTAAAATTTTATTATAAAATAATATTTTGTCACATGAATATATGTCACTTTTTACTCAAGATTAATTATCGACACAAAGTTAACAGATACTTCATATCAGTAACACGATTAAAATTTTCTCTATTGGCTCCCAAATTTCCCTTTTCCATCAACTAATTTTTCTCATCTATTCTCCTCTGAGCATAATCCATTAATTATGGAAGAGAATTGACTTGATGTACCTTCAGTTCTGCCCTCGCCACCTCCTTCAAACCATTCAAAAAAATACCCTTCAGATATTCAGTTTTTGTCCCTCTCAAAGAACCTGCATACAATTCGAATTTCTCCCTATACTCCTCCATTGTGCTTCCCTGTTTCAAACTCAATAATAGCTCGTAAGGACTTTGATTCATCGTCGGCTGGAAGCGTTGAACAACTGCTCGTTTAAATTTTGTCCAATTAGGGTTTTTGGCACAAAATTCCCACCACTAGTACCAATTTAGGGCTTTTGCCTCCATCGTGACCATCACAGTCGAATTCGATCTGCTTCCTCCACTCCCTTCACCTTGAAATAATGCTCCACCTTATTTGTCTAGCCAAACGAGCCCTCACCATTAAAAATTGGAATCTCCAGCTTCCTCCACCTCTCCTCATGATCGCGATTGGAGAAATCGCGTTTCTGAGGTTCATGTTCCCCGCGGTCACGATGGCCACTACCTTGATCAAACGCTTGAGATGTTTCTCACTGTCGCCATCAGCTCCGCCAATTGCTCCCTCAATTCAACTCTCTCGATGTTGTCTTCTTCATACGATCTCCTCAACCCCGCAACCTCATGGGCGTTTGGATCAGACCTTCAAAACCTTGCTCTAGAAATTCGATGCATGCATCCATGCTTCTTCATCTCTTAACCATGAACAGGTACAGGTCACAGGTTTAAAAATTTTGCTCTGATAGCAATGATAAAGAATACCCAATCTCTTGTTTATTGCATTGATGTTATTAGTTACATCTAGGATAAAAATCTAGTCTCCCAGACAATTACTAATAATACCAAAGATCCCTAACTTTGAGTTGTTAACTGCTATTTAAAGGCAATTATCAACTAACTAAACTGTAACTAACATCAGCAGTCAATTATATATTATATCTACTAGTCTAATTTCCTTTTGAATCTCTCATGGGTCCTTGATTCATACACATGCTGTACCGATGGGCTAACATCCTACTAGCCCCTTAAGTGCAATAGAATATATCCTTGATGGTGAGCCACTTTTAATCCCTTTTTTGCCTGCTTTTCTTTTCATTATAATATAAGAACACTAGCGACTTATTTATTTTTATCAAAGTGTTTGGATATTTACAATTAAATAAACTGAACTACAGTACTTGACGTCAAATTTCCCTTTACATGTTCAATAATGGAAGTTTAAATTGTACTATAAATAAATAAATCATTTATTGTTTTAAAAGTTGCTGAAATACTGTAGTAGATGCTCCTTTCATTTTGTTACTTAAAAGTTATTTTTATGAATTCTGTCAAAAAAGTTTTATGAATGTGATCTTGTATTAAAGATATCATTCTTTGGTTCTAGGTGGCCTCAATTTTTAAGAGCATAATATATCAATCAATTCAAAATCATCTTAAGTATAACTTTTACATAATTATTATAAAAATTAAAATTAAAATTACCATGTGATTATTTAAGATAAATTTAATTATAGTAAAAGTGTGAAAAAAAATTTACGTAGTCAATGCAATGCATGTATTATTTATTCTTTTTAAAAAGGTTTAATTCGCAAGTGGGTCTTTAGATTTCTTTGGAAATTTATAATTAGGTTCCTATATTTTTTTAAAAATTGCAATTAAATTTTAATCTTATGCAATTTTTGTAATTGGATTCTGAAATTAGTTTATGATGACTTGAAATATAAAAAAAAAAAAACAATTTATAACGATTTTACTAATTTCAGATACTCAATTACAAAACACTTTTAAATTTATTTAGTCATTCCTTTAGTTCTGTATTGCCATACTTCAATTTATTTACTTCATACAGGCAAGACAATTTGTCATTCAATACCGTGGAGAAGTAATATCATGGAAAGAAGTCAAACGTAGATCCTAGGCTTATGAACATCAAGGTCATATGTCAATTAATTCAATAAGAGTGAAAAGAGAAGGGGAGAAATGAAGAGAAAAAGAACTAAAAAAAAGGAAACGACGGGAACATATAAACATATTAATGGATTTATATATATATATATATATATATATATATATATATCAACATCAACAACACCTGTAATAAAATTTAATTGAGGTCAGTAGTAGATGAATCCAATAATAGATCGAAAAAAAGATAAAGAAAGAGAAAGGGAGATGGAAACAAAAAGGGAAAATAAAAACAAAAGAAAGGAAAAATAAGCTAAAATAAAAGAAGAGTGAAAGGAGGAGGGGAGAAATGAAGAAAAAAAGAACTAAAAAAAGAGAACGACTGAAATATAGACATATTAATGGATTTAACCCTCTACCAAGCTTATAATTTTTCTCCATTTCCTCCTAAGACACACCTTTCTCCAAGTGAGTTTTTGTCGACCTCTACCTCTCTTTGTGTCGAACTCTTGGTAACAAACTCTTGTTCTAATGGGAGCATCAACTGGTCGTCTCATAACGTGCCTAAACCATCTCAATCCATGCTCTCTCATCTTTTCACACACCGAAATTACTACTACCTTTCGTCGAATATCCTCATTTCTTATCTTATCCATCTTCGTATAACCACACATTCATCTTAACATCCTCATTTTTGCTATCTCTATTTTGTGCTCATGTTGCCTATGTGCTGGCCAACACTCCGCTCCATATAACATTGTTGGTCTTACAACTGTTCTATAGAATTTTCCTTTTAAATTAAGGGGAATTTTGCGGTCACACAAAAATCCATATGCACTCTGCCATTTCATCCACCCTGCTCTGATTTTATGATTTACATCCTCATCAATCTCACCACCTTTTTGCAAAATTGATCCTAATTATCTAAAAACATATTTCTTGGGTACCTCTTGATTAAGTAGATGCACTGTGTCTTGACCACCATCTCTTCCCCGTGAAAACTCACACTTCATATACTTCGTCTTACTCTTGTTTATCGTGAATCCTTTAGAGTTCAAAGTGTTTATTCACAATTTTAGTTTCCTACTAACATCATCTTTAGTCTCATCAATAAGCACTATATCATCTGCAAAAAACATACACCACGATACTTCCTCTTGAATATTTTTCGTTAGATCATTTTAAATATATAATCCTTTAAAATATAATTTTTGTACCTGGATCTTTCTCCCATTTGAAATTCTATTATTGTTGTATTGTGAGTAGATTGTGGAGACTAATCTCTTTTTTTTCTTCACATACCACTGGTTAGCGCGGTTGACATTTTGTTGACTGCAAGAATGAAAAATAAATTTAGTGAATGACATGATGGGTTATTTCAAGAGCAAAATCAAGAAGACCAAATTCAAGAAATTTCAACTCTTTTAATAACTTTTCTATCAATTGTGATAGCTTGTTATCACTTTTACTGATTGGTATTTAGATATTATCTTATGCATTCATAGATTATGAATTTACTTGGCTTGGTTCAAAATATCAAGATTGTTAAGTTTCGTATATTATTCAATATTCAATAATCCTTCCTTCAATTATATTGTTTTTTCATAAAATTTAATAATAAGAAAATAAAATATATTCAATTTAATTTTTATTATTATATGACTTTTATCTATAGTTGGATGTTGTAGGTATATGTTATTTTTACCTACAGTTAGAGGTTGTAGGTATAAATTAATGACTTTTACTTATACCTAAAACAAATTGTAAGTAGTACATATAGTAACAAACAAATATAATCATAGGTAAAATTTGTACATACATATTAATAATCGTCACAATACGATCCCTTAAAGTTGATAGGGAAAGTGTTTATAGATAAATGTCAATTATTTTATCTATATATTATTGACTTATAGTAACAAATTTTATTTATAGATTCTTAATTAGTCCCACTAATTTTTTATGAATATAAGTATTATTTCATAAAATAGTATTTTTGGATCCGTCAGTGCTTATCTACACCTTAGAACTATTTTCGTGTTGCATATCCTTTGTATGAAATCAATTACAAATAATTTCCTTTAGATCAAACTCATGAATTATACAAAATGTTTTTCACTTAGTATATATAAATATAAGTATGACAAGAGGACACAAGTGGAGAAAAGAAAACGATATAAGACTCCATATCCAGTTCGAGATGCTTCTACATTTGACTAATTTGTACATTGGTGTAGTTTCTGAAAGTAGAATCTCACTGTCTTTTAGCAAAAAATTATTTTATGGTCTCGGACCACTACATATCCATAATTACAACTTATTATTATATAATAACATAGTTGGATTATTAAGATTGGTTGAACTATAGTGACACATACTATATAATAATTTCCCAACTGAATCTATCTTAATACACTCATACACATGCATGCAGGAATTGAGAACCAAGTTAGCAAGCTAGAGAGTAGTGTTCATGTTGTTGCGGTTAGGGTTCATATATGTCACAGTGCTAGGCGAGGTTCCAGGCTTTGCCACCTTTCATGTTAAATTTCTTGAGTCTCCCAAAGAACATGACCAAGATAAGGATGAACTTGCCTTTGCTACTCCACCTACCGGAGAATCCAACCCATGAATCTTTGCACGTCGCATCAGGTTTCAATTGCCTAGCACAGCTGTATCCCATTGAGAACCCTACGTTCCCATAAGCACTGCACATTTTTTTTCCACAATATAGTTTTCATTTAAGTAATACTAGCTGCTATCAAGGAATTGAAGAAACATGCATAAAGTCTTTTTGGGTAATTTTTTTTTAAAATACTTTTAAGAGAAAAAAATAAAAAATAAAATAAAATAAAATTTTTCTTAAGCAAAAATAGACTCTTTAATAATTAATTTTTAGAAGTTTACCAATATAACTTCTCTAAAAGATGATATGACATTTACAAATGAGCTTATAGAAAACTCATTTTAGTTTATAAAAAAACTCATTTTATTTTTTTTTCTCTTCTAAAAGTGTTTTTAAAGAAATTTACATCAGACTCATATTAATATATATTATTTGTTATTTTTCTCATGGGCCTTTTATAGTGTAAAGGTTATACTGTTTCAAATCTAATGAGAGAAAATCCAATTCCTTATCCTGCAAAGGAAACGTGGTACCTAACAAATTTTCAATTATTTAAAGAGAATCTTTTACATCTATCCCATGTATGGATGCACACATGTGCATACATGATGTGCCTTTTATTTTATTTTATTTCATAGTAAATATTAGTTGTTAATTTTATTAAAATCTTAGTAAAAACTATGAAAAATTTGAATTCACAATATATTTTTTTAATTATAAAATTAATCTTATAATTTCACATATTATGTGATTATCATGCAAAGAATGTAAAATTACAAGAAAATGATAAATTAAAAATATTCGAGAAAGAGAGAAAAGAGAGGGTTACTTGCCTGATGACTTCTAGGCTGATGTTCAACACATTAAAGTTGAGGGGATCCTCTTTTAAGCTATTGCTCTCAGTGATGCAAATCAAAATAATGAAAATGACCAAGTAAGAGAGTTGAGAGAATACAAGACACTCCACTAAGCTTTTTTCGTTTCTCTTCACATCATTTTCGTGCTCTCTTACTGGTAAAAATGTCGTGTATGGTGGTAGGTACCTGTTAAGCAAATAAAATGAGATCAAATCCACAAAATTATTTGGTCGAATGTACTATCTTTCAAAACATAAGCAAATTATTATCAAGCAAATGTTGGATCTCTTCAAGTTGAGATCCTCATGAATAACAATTTCTATTCTTCATAAAATTAAGAAATTCAAGATAATTTACGAAATTCCTATTACTTCACACACAATGATAATCCTATTTTATATGTGTGTGGTCAATCACATCTCATGACTCCTTTTCTGAGTAATCAAAATCACTAGATATATATTCCAGTTCATATGCCACATGTCCGTGGGAGGACAGAATATATGCCAACACTCACTTTTTGCAATTTACGATTCATAGCAAGAAAAAAAATTAGAAAATATATACAAAGAGAATAAATATATAAATTATACAAAGATATCTATTCCTAAATATTCCGAATAAAGAAAATATGATCAATATTCGCTAATTATATAACAAGATTTGAACGCTACAATTAACATAAATTAGTTTATATATAAAATTACGCGGTGCAGTTAAAAGTGATATTGAAGCTTGTTGAGTACAGTTAAAATTAGTAAGTTGAAATTCCGTCAAAGAAAGCATTTGAATGTTCGTTTGACAAAAGGAAAGAGAGATATATAATATATGTGATATACTTTATTTTAGAACAATGATATGTGTTCTACTTATATATATATATCAATTAATCATTACATGGTTTAAGATTTTTTTATTTATAAAAAAAACATTATTTTCTATCTAATATATTATTCATATCCCGAATTAAGGTAAAAACTAGAAATAAGTATCATATTTAACAATAATAACATGCCAAAGGCACATATAAGAATGAATAACATGACAAGGACTCAAGGAGAGAGTACCCAAAGTAGTCAAATCTTCAAGTTAAAAGATGTATAAACTATCATAACAAACAACTGAAACAACTGAAAAAAAGAAAGAAGCACGCAGTTGTGTTATAAAAACACACGCAAACACAAATTAATTATTACTTAAAATTTGCACAATATTTTTCCCATGATATTTTTTTATTGTTTATCACATCCATCCCTTGTTTTATTTTATTTTTTTGTTAAAAAATGTTATAAAAATTAATGAAAATAATTGGAGTTTAATTTTGTTAGTGTAAAATCTTTTACATTAATATTGACTAATTATAAATCAACTCAAATGTAATTTTTAAAATAATTATTACAAAAAAATCACTATTTTTTTATACAAAAAATACTAATTTTAATTATATAATAATGATAATCATACATAATTAAAAAATATTTACGCTTCCAATTAATTTCTTATAATTAAATATATGAGATTCTTTACTTATCTTTATATTGTACGTAGGACCCTGGTCGCAATAGCATACCTTGGTGGAATGTTACAGCTAATGATTACAAAAATTTGTTGCATGTCCAATCATGCAATGTGATTAATGTCAATTTCAAAATACTAACATGGATTAGAAAAACTAGAAGTGGGCCATGCAATGCACGGTGAGGGAAAAATTACTAAATTAAAAAATTAATTATTACACAACAAGAAAAAAATATTAAGAAAATGTAGCAAAAAAATAAATTAGAAAGAACGTACAAATAAAGATAGCACGAGTGGAAGAAAATTTTATTTAGGATCCGTTTGGTGGGAGAGAAAATAGAAGGAAAGAAATTGGAAGGAAAGAAAACACGATTAACGAAACATTTTCTTCTATTTGTTTGGAGAGAAAATGGAAAGAAAAATTATTTTTTAGTTACAAAAATTTAAATTTTTCCTTCCTTCCATTTTCCTTCCGATTCAAATTTTAAAATTTTTCTTCCATTTTCCTTCCTTCCTAACCAAACATAGGGTTAGAGTTGACATCTTCCATGGTTTGGACAGTTATAATATATATATATATATATATATATATATATATATATATATATATATATATATGTGTGTGTGTGTGTTTGTGTGGCCAAGGCAGGGCAAACTTTGGCAAATTTTTTGGGGGTCTTATTTAATATTTTTCTTTTTTAGAAAATGGGGTCCTCAATTGGTAATTTAAAAATAAATAAAATATAAAAGTAGTAAAAATTATTATTGGTGAGAATTGAACCTTGGACCCTTGATTATTAAAAATAACCATTACCATCTCCTCTAATTTTTAATATTAAACATATATTATAGTAATTAATATTTGAAGCCCCTTACTTTTTGGGGTCCTGTGCGGTTGGGCATCTTGCATGGGCCCAAAATCGTCCTAGTGGGTGGATAGATTTAAAAATAATATATAAAAAATAACAATTATATACAATATCTCGTATACAATTTTATTAATAAAATAATGAAACTCCCAACTTCATGGCATTAGATTTTATTTTTCATGTGGGATAGTGCTTTTGCAAACACCAATTGTAACTAACAAAGTCACACCAATAAACTTTTTTTTCCTTATAGTTGAAACCGACCATCAATAGTCTTTGGCAATAAAATGCAATATGTATTATTCAAAATTTATGTTAGTTGTTAGTGCAAATACCATTTCCTCGGATCCGCATAGCTTAGTGGTAGAAGTTTGAGTAATTTGTATAAAGTATTAAACTTATTTATATCTTTATTATACAAAAAGGTAGCATTTCCTTGAAAACAAACTGAATGTACGTATATATACTACTATATCTTGTGTTGTTAGTTATTTCTGAAATAGGCTACAAATCGTTTTTTTCCTTCTTTTTATTTATTTATTGAAAAGCGTAATTTTAAAAAACTCTTAAATAGTATATTTAATGATTTTTAAAACACTATTTTTTTAGATGGGGAGACAATAAAAATTACAGAGGGTGATTTAGTTTTTTTAAAATTGAGATGTATACTTCAGAACATAATTCAGGTACATCAGATATGCGTACACGTAAATCACCAAGAAAAGATATGCGTAAATTCTGAACTATTACTATTAATCGAATTTGAAATTTTCACAGCTCATTTTACACTAATTTTTCATTTTTATTTTCTTTACATATGATTTTAATTAATTTTATTTTATATTCTTAATTTGTTACGTTATTTTTACCTTCTTCCGTTTATCTTAAGAAAGAAAGAAGAAAACGATGAGAAAAATTAAATGTGAAAGTAAATTAAAAATTTAATCGTGTGAAAATTAAATGTGAATATAATATAATTTATATTAAAAATAATACCAATTTAATAACTTTTTCATACATACATGAAAATGTGAGAGTAGATATTAGTCAAATATTTGTGATATTTTATTTTCATTTTAACCTTCTTATTCATAGGAAAAAAATCCTTATTAATCTAAAATTCAATCAAAAAGTAAATAAAGTCTCACTAAAAATTATTTTCGTATTCGAATAATACCCAAATAAGTATTTATGATATTCAACTATAAGTGCTCACATATCATTATCTATTCTTGATTGTTAAGTGGTATGAATTATATATACTTAAGTAATTAAGCATCGTTACCTTAGATAATCCCGAACAAAGAAAAATTATTAGGTACTTAAAGAATATCATGTCATTTGTGATCTTGATTAATGATTATGTGATAAGTTAATTATTGATCGAAATCATAGATAATATGTTTAACTATCTAATAATTTCTAATGAGATAAAGATAGAGTAGTAGTGACTTACATCATGACAATGAAGAGTACCAATATGGCTGAAGAGATGGAGGAGAGATCAAAGACAGATTCACCAGAGTGTCTCGCATTTGTGACTTGAAACAACGACGCCACCACTTTCTCATACACATTCAAATCCTCCATGATTTTGGTGTTCCACTCCACAGAGCAAAACATCACAAACTGAACAAGATTGAAACCCAACACAGTGGCAACCAGGAGGCAACAATGAAGAGCAGAAAGCATGTGATCATACCCCATGTCTTTGAAATTCTTCAGCAAGTAAGAGTATTCCTCTCTTCTGGTGACCCTTTTCAGAGCCATTATCACAACCCTCAAGCACGGTGGGTAAAGGGTGTTACCTAGAAGGACGTGTGGAAGGACAAGGAGAAGAAGCCCTGAATTTTTCTTGAAAACCATCATGTTCTCGTTGGTGGGGATGAAACCACAACTAGCAAATGTGGAAACTATGGTAAACAAGGAAAACGTTGCAATCTTGATGCCTTTGTTTTTCAGTACTTGTCTTGCGCTTGGTACCAAAGTTATGTACAAAGACACAAAACTAAAGCCAACAAATTGAACCACAAGAAGGTAACCTAAAACTACAAAAGTCAGGAAACTAAGACAGTTATACTTAAGTCTATCGCTGTCGTTAAAGGACTCTACTGTGCCCTTTGGAACGTTAATATTACTTTTACTTTTTTTTATCTGTAGGAATTGAAAACATGTACCAGGAAGTTTACTATCACTTGGTTTGTGGTTTTCTGATTCTTCTGAGTGATGAATAGAAACTAAACCAAGTTCAATTTGATTGGCATTAATTGGGGGCTTCTTTGTGGGTGAAAAAGGATTGGTGTTATCGTTTTTTCTCTCTAAACCATGGATATGTTCCATTGGAGAAAATTCTATTTGAGTTGGATATGAATGACGGGTGGGAACTTTATTTTGGACACTTTGGGTGAATTTATACCTAGCAAATATAAGGTCGAGCACGGAAGTGAAAACTTCGCCACCAACAAACATGAGAAGGGTGAGGAGAATTAGTTGAGAATTGGAGAAAACCTCCATTTCAACAGCTACCATGCTAGAAACTGTGGAAGCAGAAACAGAAGTGTAAAAGAGGTCCAAGTCATTTGGTCTAATGGGGGTTCTAGGCTTTGAGAACTTGAGACCTAGGTAACCAAGCAGAGAAAGGATCACGAAATAACAAAGTTGAATAAAGAAGGGGTGGACATGGAAGGCTAGAAAATGAACAAAGAATCCAAGGCTGTGTGGGGAAAAACTACAAAAACGATGTTGTTTTTGACTCAAGAAGGCAAAATTCTTCATCATTGTTTTTAATTGAACAAGTACCTGGAGAGTCTTGGTGAGGATGCACGTCTAGTGGGAGCAATTTATAAAGCAATGAAAAACATCTTGCATGTGGGCTCTTGGTGGCCGCATGTAAGTCTTAAAATAGTGGTCTTTAATTAATGGATTAACTACATTTTTAGTTTCTGAAATTTTTAAAATTTTTATTTTTAGTTTCTAAACAAAATTTTAATCAATTTTAGGCCTTGAATTTATTCCGTTCACACTTTTAATCTCACTATTAAATATTATTATTAAATAATAACGTGACATTTATTTTACTAATATTTTGTTAAGTTTAGTTGTGATAACTTTTTGACGGTTAAAAATTGTTAAAAAATGCTTTGCTAAAATATTAAAAATAATTTAAATAACTTTTGACGATTATAAACTGTCAGAAAATGTTTTTTCACTGAGTTAGATCTTCTTTTGATTTTTCCTCCCTTGTTTTTGGGCATCGGTTCTGTATATTCACGGACGAAGGATGACCACAAAGAGAACAACATTTACATTAAAAATAGCAAATAGATCTCAAAGATAAATTCTTGCGCGCAAAACCCAAAGTTGAGTCTCAAAATAATAAAAGTGGTGCCATTTTTTCTTACTGTAACCAAGACTCTCAAGTAAATTCACACTTCCAAAGTCTTGCTTACAGTGTGCTATACCTCCATGCTCATGCGGATTTTTTTCTACGGGAACCAAGACTCTGAATTGTGTTATACTTCACAATTCAATGAAATTGATATATATATATATATATATATATATATATATATATTCTGGCTAATTTGAAATTTCAAACATTGGGTCATTTTGTGGATGTTTATGGGTTGTTGTCTGATGATGTTGGGTCCAGGATGCATTGATTTTGGAGTCAACAATGAGTAGGAGTTTGGAAAAGAAAAAGCTTTTCAAGGATTTGTTTGCTGTATCGATTTCAGAAATAATTTCAAAGAGTAGACGAGGGGGGGCTTCAAAATCAAGGGAAGCATTTTTCACCGTTTTTAACCGTCAGAATGATTTAAAAATATTTTAAAAACTTTCTTTATTCAATTTTATGGCAGCTTTTAGATGTCAAAAAGCTGTCACAAATATTTTGAAATAATTAAAAACAACCGCCACCTCAGCACATAGACAAGTAGGAAAAAAGAAAATGTAAATAAACATCAGAGACTAAAACAGTTCAATTTTATGTTGATGGATTAAAACTGAACTCAAAAAGTTTATGAAGTAAAAACATAATTAATCATTATTTTGATGAATCTAGGATATATCATCATATAAAAATAGGTTTGAGTGTAATTCAATCACAAAAATTATTTCATATAATAAAAACTATTTCACTTATATATTTTATATTTTATAGTAAGTGTATCTCTTATCAATATATGTGACACTTGGATTTCTATAATATATATGCAAAAGGAGGAGCATAACATGCATAGTACTCCACGTACGGCTCCACCTGAGTGAGAAGGAAATCTTCCACCTTAAGTGGACATTCAAAATAATAAACCTATTATAAATTATTGATAATTTAATGTTATATAAATTATTGTGGTTGTTATAATTTGATCAATATTTATTAATTAGTTTCTTCTAACCTGTCATGTTCTCACATTATACTCAATCAGAGTATGGAATGACACGTGGAGAGATGCAAAGTAAAAAACCTGTTATGTTCAGTGTCAAAATAAATATTTAATGTTGCACCTTGCGTTCCTCTGAAACTGCATGTTCATGTTTGTCGTTCGATTTGAATCAGAGAACTTTTGATATCTGCAAATAGAATTTAGTGAGTTGATTTCTTTTTAAAGGAATAATATGGTAATATATAGTCTTGTTTCCTTTTCATGACACTTTTTACAACAAAGAGATAGAAAGAAAAGAATGAATAATATACGTTATAAAACGGATAATATGCGCGATTGAGAGTAATAAAAAATTATAAATTTTTTAAGTGAAAATAAAATTATTCTTCCAAAAACACTGGTTGACTTAAAGGAGAATATATGATATCAAATGATGGATCGATAAAAGTGAAGTGATCGATTCCCCAACGTGATACTTATCAAACAAGCAATTAATTTAATGTCTCCCCACTAACTTGTTGCATCTTCCACTTTGAGCATGTTGATGTGGGCATCATCCCACCACAAACAAATTAATGCACCTCTATTAATTATGGATGCTGTGTAATTTTTCATGAGATTGTGTGGTCGGTGTGTGACGAAATTTCATCTGCCACTTTATCTTTAAAGACACTAATTTTAATTCATTTTTAATATAAAAATACGTTAAACCATAATAAAAGTTGAATTCTTAAGCTATTAAATACATTTTTGAGTTTTACTTGTCATAGTTGAACTCAACTTAAGTAAATGTTATTGAATGTATTCAGACTCTAAATTTAAAATATTTTATTTTAAAAAATTCAATTGTTATTATCAACAAATCTGTATTATTAATAAAAATAAGATAAATTTATACATATGATATATTTATGCATCTGATAAATTTATTCATAGTGATCATTGAGTCTCTTAAATACTTGAAAAGTCAAGACAAACTCAACAAGAAACATGCTAAGTGGATTGAATTTATTGAGTAATTTGCTTATGTTATATTAAACACAAGCAAGACAAATTAAATGTAGTGGCAGATGCCTTATTAAGGAGATATTGTTTGATTTCTGTGCTTGAAACTAAGTTGTTTGGTTTTAATTTCATAAAGGAATTGTACTCAAGTGATCATAACTTCTCTAGTATTTTTGCTTTGTGTGAGAACGAGACTCATCAAGGATATTTTAGACATGATGGTTTCTTGTTCAAGGAAAAGAAACTATGTGTTCCTAAAAGCTCTTTGAGATAACTCTTCATTAGAGAAGCTCATGAGAACAACTTAATGGGGCACTTTGGTGTGGATAAAACTTTTGCTATTTTACATGAACATTTCCAATGAGACATGATGTGCATAGCTTGTATCTCAATGTATTACTTGTCATAAAGCTAAATCTAGATTAATGTCTCATGATTTATATACACCTTTGTCTATTTCTAACTCCCCTTGGGTTGACATTTTCATGGATTTTGTGTTTGGTCTTCCAACATCCAAGAGGAGAAAGAATTCTATATTTGTTGTTGTTGATAGGTTCTCAAAGATGGCATACTTCATTCCTTGTCACAAGAATGATGATGCTTGTGAAGTGGTCAATCTCTTCTTCAAGGAAGTGGTAAGACTTCATGGATTGCCTAGAAGCATTGTGAGTGATAGAGACACAAAGTTCCTTAGCCTCTTTTGGAAGACATTATGGGGTAAGCTTGGCACGAAGCTCTTGTTTTCATCAACTTGACACCTACAAACGGACGACCAAACTGAAGTGGTGAATAGGACATTGGGTCAACTCCTTAGATGCTACATCAAGGGCAATTTGAGAACTTGGGAGGAGTGCCTACCTCACATTGAGTTTGCTTATAATAGAGTGGTTCACAAGACCACTCCCTTATCTCCTTTTCAAATTGTCTATGCCTTCAATCCTTTAACTCCTCTTGATTTATTGTCATTACCTAACACTTCTATGATTAATCATGATGTTTTATTTAAAGCTTCTTATGTTAGGAAATTCATGAAAAGGTGAAGGCCCATGCGGAGAGGAAGATGGAACAATATGTTAAGCAAGTCAATAAGCACAAGAAGCAAGTGGTATTTAATGAAGGAGATTTGGTTTGACTTCATTTAAGGAATGATAGATTTCCTCAAGAAAGAAAATCCAAACTCCAACCTAGAGGAGATAGACCTTTTAAGATTTTAGAGAGGATCAACAACAATGCATATAAATTGGAGTTGCCAATTGAGTATGGTGTGAGTAACACATTTAATGTTTATGATCTTTCTTTGTGTGATGTAGGTACAAGTGAGGGAGCAAACTTGAGGTCAAGTTCCTTTTAAGAAGGAGGGGATGATGGAGGTCCATTGCAAGCTCAAGGTCAAGAAGGAGAACTTAAAGAACTTCCTTTGTTTAGCTTTAGAGGATCATGACAAGAGCTAAAACTCAACCCCTTCAAGAGCACATCAAAGCTAACTTGCACCTTTTAGAAGCACACCAACTCAAAAAGAACAAGGGCTAAATTTTGTACTCTCAAATTGAATTTAATTGCAACACCTTTTAGTGGCAATAGTAGTGGCAATAAATAGGCCTTTAGTGACAATTGTGTACATAAGTGTAGGTGCACTTGTATGTAATTTTTTAGCACCTATGTAAGCTTGTAAAATGCACATTGCCACGTGGTTGATCAACCATGAGGCATCATTTGAGAAGCTTGCACCTCAAGCTTCCTTAGCTTTCACTACAAGCTTCCTTAGCTTGCACCTCAAGCTTCATTTTATTTGCCATTTCACTTGCTTTTAACTTACAATTTTGTGACTATATAAGGCTAGCCCAAACATATTGTAGACACTTTTGGAAAATTAATAGAAAGTTGAAATTTCTTGTGAAAGTTTTTCTCTTGTTCTTGTGCAAGAACTTCTTGGATCTTATCAATGACTTCTCAATTCTATTGTGGCGATTCTTCCTAGACTTATAGAGAGCTTCTCCATGGTGTCATCCATCTTCATACGTTGTCTCAATCCATCTTCCATTGCTGAATTTTTTGGAGCTACTTCACACCATTTTTGCTTCACATCTTAAGTGAGAGCTTGAGTTCTTGAAGAGATCTTAAAGAGTGAGTTTAATTGCAAGGTAGATTGGTGAAATCAATGTCTAATGAGGTTAGACATACATCAAAAAGCTAGAAGTGGCTTAGTAGCAAAAAATACTTGGCTATTAATCTTAGGGGAGATTAAATGTAGTGCCAAGAGTGGCCTAGAGAGTACTCGTTGTAGCCAGAAGTGACATAGAGAATAATTGATTGTAGTCAAAGAATTAATTAGTTGAACCCTTCAAGGTTTGAAGGAGAACTAGATATAATCCAAGAGTTGAGGTGAACCAATATAAAACTTTTGTGTTTTCTTTTCTGCTTTTGTATAATTAGTTCTTTTCTATAAGTTACTCCTATACTACTATATCCAAGTTTTGTGATCTAGTTTTCTAAACACAACGTGATTTTGAACCCATTGGATGAAACCTATCGTCCATTGATATATGTTTGAGAAAAAGTTTTAAAAGTTTTCAAAAGACTAAGTTTTTATCTATCATATTATTCAACCTCGCTTCTAGTGTGTTTCAAGTACTTTCACTACTAAAAAAAATAGTTGTTTATGACGCACCTTCGACAACGGTTCCCCAAAAACAATCTTATTATATAAAGTAATGACAATTTTGTAAATATGAGGTTTTTTAACAATGACGGTTTTACAAAAAACGTCTTGAAAATTACTATTCCATGACGGTTTCTTGAAAACCGTCCTAGGAGGTTGCATTTTTAGACGATTTTTACAAACCCGTCTTAGAAGTAAGTGTATTTTTAATTTTTTATCTCCCCCTCTATTCTTTTGCTCTTAACTAAGTTTCTCACTCTCTCTTACTTCTCTGACTCCCCTGCTACCTCGTTGCTTCAATTCTTCCTTCTCCCACCCACCGTCCCAGGATTGAACTCAAGTCTTATGCCCCTTCTCGATTGAGTCATTGTCTTTGAGGAAGTTAAAATTCCTTATTGCCAATGGCAGATCCACTATCGAAACAACTAGATCTTGTGTTGGAATAGTGCAGCAGCTATTGTTGCCATCAAACCACTGAGGTGGCATCATGTCGTAGAAACACCACTAGGGCGTCACCACAACTTGGCCTCTGAACCACGCAGAGTGAAGAAAACTACCCTACAAAACCCTAACAAGATGTTATAGTGAAATATTAAAGTTTCAAAGATGAGGGAAGTAAGAGTTGGAGTTCAAGGAGTGGTGAGACACTGCATGAGCAAGCACCTCTACTCCTCTGCCATCTTCTTTGCCGACAAGGTGGTTGTTTCTCGTATCTATTGGGAGAGGTTTTCAGTGTTCGCTTTTTCATGGAGCTAACAGTTCGGTACACCTCATGCGTGTTGTCCATATTTCATTGCAAACTTTGATTCAATGTGGTTGTTTTCGAGGTAACTCTACTAGTTTGTGTTTTTTTTAACTTATTGTGAAGTTTGTTTCAGTTTAATTGTGCTTTGTGGGTTGGTTATATGATGAACTCTGATTAGGCTCTAACTGGTCCTTGAAAGTAGTGAGAAAGTGAATATTTGAAGCTAATATATGTTCCATACTTTAATTATGTTTGTCCTGAAATGAAACTCTAGAGGTTAGGGTTTTGTCGTAAGATTAATGATTGATCCGTAGGTGCTGGTTTAGTTTCATTTATAGATTTTATTCTTTTAGATAAACAAAACTTTTTATATTTTATGACTTTAAATTTAAGTGGAAGTTGTTCAACTAGTCTCTATGACAGCTAATTTCTTATAGATGATTCATTACTCTTTTCTGGGGACCATTTACCTATTTTTTTACATTATTAATATTGAAATTATGCTAATCTAAGATTTGGTTATTGTAAGTGGTGGCTAATTTAAAGACTTCATACCTTGTTAGAAAAATATTGTTTGAATATTTACACTTATGTGAATAAAGGCATTGTGGTTGCTAAAATTGGATATGTGCTATATTCTAAACTTTTCTTCGCGTTTTAGATTATATTGATATTGGCATGGGTGGAGGCCCATAATGCAAAGCCCCAAGAACACCAACTTCAATGGGGAGGCTTGGAGAGGAATACTGAGAATATTGCCTCTCAGATATTGTCAAAGGTTTGGAAAGAAATGCTTTGGTCTCTCTACCAATCACATCTCCAACCTGGTACCATCTATCTACATTTCCTTTCCTATAATTGTTACCTTCTACTCAAATATTGTCACTTTTTTCATTAGGAAAAATTATACGATAAACCCATTATTCTTATTCTTGTTGATAGAGAGACGGTAGAAGAAAAGGCCCTTGAAAATCCTTTATAAATGCATTGATGCAACGTGGTAAGTGCGGGGAGTATACCGAGTCTTTCATTTTGTAATTGATAGATCTATGATTTATTCAATATATAGTTAGCTTTCTCTTGTCATGAATATTGACTTTAAGCTGAATATCGTAACAACTCTGATTTGTAGTTATTGATTGCCTAGAAATCTATGTTTCTACTGTCTTGCAATTGGTTTATATACTATGTTATTGGAATTGATTGTTTACATGCTCACAATGTATATAATTTTCTTGCTTAAAATAAGAAAATTGGACTATAATGTCTTGGTCAATTGAATTTAGTAGAAGTTCATTATCATGATTTTACATTTTTTTCGCTAACTAGGAATCTATTTTCATATTCTTATTCAATATAAGTGAGAATTGATGCAACAATGCTTCTTAAGCAGTTGGATTTTTCCTGGTTGTATTGTTTTTTATATTAGCATAATGCCATTTTGCATGCTTTTTAGTTGTATGCTTTCTTGAACACAACTTCAAAAGGAGATAATTTCATTTAAAGGGAACATTTTATGAAATGATTTAAATTTGATTCCTGAGAAATTAAATTAGCAAATCTAAAGTGATTTTCATCAAGTAACCAAAGCAATATGAACTTATGGAAGGAAAGAAAAACCTTGAGGCATAGCGAGAGAAACTAAAGTATGCCATTGTGGTTCGTGTCTTGGCTCACACCCATCTACTTTATAAAGGTGAAGTATAAAGTATCTTATAGTTCATGTACCTTGTAAAATTGATATTGCGCTTTAACAAATAATTGATATGGTTTGTTGTAGCATTTGGTAAACCCCAAGGATTAATATCAGAAGAAGTCTTAGCTAAGAATAATGTTGACAAAAATGAGCACATCATTGAACTGTTGTCTAGATTCAAAGGCTTTGTTTTGGTGAATTATGTGTTTATTCATGTGTTCTTTTTTTTTTTGCATTTTTTTATGTAGTGAAAAATCTTTTTTTTTTTTTGCACTAGTAAATTGTAGAAATTAATGTCTTATATATAGCTTTGTGTGTGACAATCGACTTTGTGCTCTAGGTTGCTAGAAGGAAGGAGAAAAAAACAACAACTATACAAAAAGAGGAAAATATTGTTTTATCCAAACAGTTAGGATTAGGAGCTGCTTCAATGAACATTGAAGATAAATATAAATTCATGATTACTGCCACAAACACTAAAAGAGAGGGAGCAACAAATAGTGTCTGGGATGATTAATGAAGTATTTGGTTCTTCCCATATTTGATTGATGACAACAGCTAAGGCCTCTTTTAAGGTTGGTGATATAATGGTTATTTATTTATGAGTCTTGCTAACCAATGCAGCCTGCATAAGTAGTATATTGTTCAGTTGCAAATTCTAATCATCAATATTAAAGACAAACCTTTAAGAATCTATGTTTGACTATATTTGAAATTTGACTTAGCGATTAATTTGTAATGAGGATTTTACTTCTCATGGCATTTCAAAATTCAAATAACTTTGTCACTAAAATAGAAGCTAAGTTACTAAATAAATACTCCATAAAAGGAGTACTATACATTACATAGTGGTAAAAAAATGGCATGTAATTTTTGAACTGTTAACATAATTATTGGAATGAAATCTTATCTCTTAAGCATAAATTTGGAAGATTTTTTAAATTGAATCTATCTAAGATCCATTAATAAGAATAATTGCCTATGGTCTATTGCTAGTCTTTAAAATAACACTTTCTAAGATGAGTTTTTTAGATCCGTCTTAGAAATGTCAATTTTTAAAATATTTTTAAAACAAAAAAACACATTCTAAGATGGTTTTAAAGAGAACCGACATAGAAATAAAGATTTTAAGACGATTTAAACACTGTCGTTGAAAGTGTTAACTTTTCATGATGACAGCTTCAAAGACGGTTTCCGAACCGTCATGAAGTGTGCTAAAGAATGGAAGTGAAATGCTTTTTGTAGTAATGTTCATTCATAAAAATCAAACCTTTTTGCTTGGGTGCAATTTTTCTGTCTGGTTATTTTTCAATGGATTTGCAATTTTCTAACATCGTTCTGAACAACGAAAGGAGAATAATGTCCTCCAACATGCTTTTCCTGGTTTGCATTGATGTAGAGAGATAAAAAAAAGGAAGAAGAAATATGATGCACCATAATGGTAGATTCAAACTTCTGAGTTTGTTTTTCTTGAATAAGAATTGGATAAAATTTGATGTTCATAAATGGTGGGTGGGTTTTGATTATCAGAGAGAAAGTAAAGGTTAGAGTGGTGGCTTGGAGGTTCATTTGAAGGTTGCGAGAGACAAATGGAGACTACGACGAAGGAGAAAGAGCAAAAAAAGTGGCATTGTGGCTGGAAATCATCTGATGTGATCGATAGATGTAAGATATACCTATTAATAAAAGATTAATCCAAGGGTTAAAAATTTATGATTCATAATTAGCAATCTAGTAAGTGGTCCATTGAAGCAATGCCCACATATATATATATATATATATATATATATATATATAAGATAGTTAATATAAAATCATGTAAATTTAATTGTGTGTTTGTTGTTTTTATGATAACGATTAAGGTTATATACAACAGTAAAGTTGTGTCTTGGTGACTTGTTGGTCATAGATTCAAATCCAGAAACAGTCTCTTTGCATATGCAAGGGTAAGGCTACGTACAATATCCCTCCCCCTTACTTGCGCATAGCGTGGAGCCTTCAGGCAATGGGGTGCGTAGTTTTTTAACTCCGTCTATGTGTGGTTGCATGTATGGCTTGTCTCAATCAGGATAAAGGAAGAGGGTTGGCGTCAGGGGTTGCGAACCGATCGTAAAAAATCAACTATTTTTTATGTGATGAACCTTTATGATATTTCGTTGGGGCATTGGCTTCATAGTGACGTGTTACATTGGGCCCCAGGTCTATCGAAAAATGAGCTAGGGTCCTTGCCACAAGGCAAGGCACTACATTGGTCTCGGGATGTAGTGATAGTGAGTTAGGATCCATGCCAAAAGGCAAGGCACCAGGTCTTCACCCAGATTTGGTGACAAAAAGGCAAGGGTCCCAATATGCAGATGGACGAGCGTGGCAGACAAACACCGCCCAAGGGTTTATGATGAAATTGGGAAGCTGGAACATAGGAACATTAACGGGTAAATTGAGGGAGTTAGTAGATGTTTTTGTTAGAAGGAAAGGGAATATTGTTTGCTTGCAAGAAACGAAGTGGGTTGGAGAAAAGGCCAAGGAAGTGGAGGGCACAGGTTTCAAGTTGTGGTATACAGGTACAACCAAGAGTCACAATGGGGTTGGAATTATGGTCGATAGAAGTTTCAGAGATAAAGTCATTGATTTCAAAAGGAAAGGTGACAGGATTATGATAATTAAACTTGTAGTGGGGATCTAATTTTAAATATCCTTAGTGTGTATGCACCTCAAGTTGGACTACTATCAGATGAAAGGAACAAGTTTTGGGAAGACTTGGAGGAGGTCTTGAGAGGAATCCCACGAGAGGAGAAGATTTTCCTAGGAGGAGATCTAAATAGGCATGTTGGTAAAAACAGTGGAGGTTTTGATAAAATTCATGGTGGTTTTGGCTATGGGATGAGAAATGAGGTTGGAGAAGATGTTTTGAACATTGCAATAGCCTATGACTTGATGCTAGTGAACACTTTTTTTCGGAAAAGGGAGTCTCATCTTATCACGTATCATAGTGGCCAAAATTGTAGTCAAATAGATTTCTTTATGGCTAGAAGGGAAGATACAAATTCGTGTATTGACTGCAAGGTCTACCCTGGAGAATGTGTGGCGACACAACATAAATTGGTAGTTCTAGAGGTTAGGTTCAATAAAGTTCTTAATTTGAGGAAAAAGCTCAAAACCCAAGGATAAGATGGTGGAAGCTAAAGGAGGAGAAAAAAATAGAGTTTAAGGAAAACATGTTGCGTGCAGGACTGTGAGAGTTTATTGAAGAAGCTAATGAAATATGAGATAATATGACTATGTGTGTTCAAAATGTGGGAAGGAGTGTTCTAGGTGAAAGCAAAGAAAACAAAGTTCTTACAAAGGAAACATGGTGGTGAATGGAGAGGTGCAAGAGGTTATTACATAGAAGAAGGAATGCTTTAGATCTTTGTATAAATATCCCAATGATGAGAATTTGCAAAAGTTTAGAGTAGCGAGGAAAAATGCAAAGAAAATAGTATGGAAAGTTAGAGGCAAAGTGTTTTTGACGATTTGTATAAAAATCTTGGAAGCAAGGATGGGGAGAAAGGTATTTACAAAATTGCGAAAATGAGAGATAAGAAGAGTAAAGACCTCACCCAAGTTAGATGTATCAAGGATGAAAATCAAAAACTTTTGGTAAGGGATGATGATGTAAATGAAAGATGGCTAAACTACTTTAACAAATTTTTTAATGGGAATGACAACAAGAGTGATTTAGATTTGGAAGACGTTTTTTATGATCTGAATAGAAGATTTGTGCGCAGAATTAATACGCGTGAAGTTAAAGAGACTTTAAAGAAGATGAAGAATAATAAAGTTTTGGGACCTGATGACGTCCCTATTGAAGTGTGGAGAGGCTTGAGAGATGTGACAATAAAATGGTTGACCAATCTTTTTAATAGGATTCTTCAAACAAATAAGATGTCAGATGCTTAGAGGAAAAGTATGTTTGTGCCCATTTACAAAAACAAAGGAGATATCCAAAATTGTTCAAACTATAGAGACATCAAGCTCATGAGCCATACTATGACGTTGTGGGAGAGAGTTATCGAACATCACCTAAGGAGGGAGACCAAGGTTTCCGTAAATCAATTTGGATTTATGTCAGGAAGATGTACCATGGAAGCTATCTTCTTAATGAGACAATTAATGGAAAGGTGTAGGAAAAATAAGAAAGACTTACATATGATGTTCATGGATCTTGAGAAAACATATCATAAAGTTCCAAGAGAAGTCTTATGGTGGACTCTTGAGAAGAAAAAGGTAGCATTAAATTATATGAATGCAATCAAGCATATGTATGATGGGGCTACCACATGTGGGAAAGTTTGTAATGGAACATCAAGGTATTTCCCTATCATGGTAGGTGTTTAATAGGAAATTGGAATTGTGGAGAAACACTTTGGAGTCTAAAGGATTCACGATAAGTAAGAGCAAGATGAGGTATATGAAGTGTGAGTTTTCGCAGGAAAGAGATGGTGAGCAAGACACAATGCATCTACTTGGTCCAGAGGTACCCAACAAAGATGTTTTCAGATACTTGGGATCAATGTTGCAAAAAGATGGTGAGATTGATGAGAATGTAAATCATAGAATTAGAGCAAGGTGGATGAAATGACGGAGTGCATCAAAGTTTTAGTGTGACCGCAAAATTCTCCTTAAGCTGAAAGGAAAATTCTATAAAACAACTGTAACGCCCCCAATTTACTAATTAGGGTCATTACTAACCACACATCACAATCAAGCATATAATCAATCAGAGTTTAAGCAGTTTGGAAGCATAAACTAGAAGTGACATCATCAAAGTCACTATCATAACACTGTACATCATAATCTGGTGAATAGACATCAAAGTTTCACTGTACAATACAAAACTGTACAAATAACCCATCAGGGTATATCAAAGTATATAACCAAAATAAATGAGCAACATGCTCAAGTCCTCTATCCTAGTGTGTCCTTCAGTCGCTAATCCTGCACAGGCTTCTTGCCTTGGGACCTCTCGGCTGCTCTGGAAGAATCACCTGCAAAACATAGCCCCACACAAGGGGTGAGATATAAAATCTCAGTAAACTCAGGGCCCTTGAAGGTATTTCCTTCCCCTGGTT
>PYAF01004918.1:802366-812500 GCA_007407185.1 Glycine tomentella
ATCAACAATGATTGTAAAGCAACCAACGCACCTAATTAATTAATAAACAATATTTTAAAGTAATACATCTTTACTATAATTACTTGCATGGTTTTAGCATTGTACGTTTACGATTTCTTAAACAACAATGATTGTAAAGCAAACGCACCTAATTGATAAACAATATCTTTCAAGTAATACTTCTTACTATTTTTTGATAGAATAATGAAGTAACGAACTAGTCAAGCAGACGGTTAGACTTGAAAATTGTTAAGGTAAACTGGTTATACTAAACTGATATTGCAGAAATTATTTTTTTTCATTTTTCATGGAATAATCATGTATGGTACACTATTTTATATAATGCTAATATCAATTCTTCGAATTAATTTATCAATTATAGCAGATACTTCTGCAAATTAATATTGTTTTTGATTATGAAAAATAAAGAACATAAAGCATATGATATGACTTATGAGGGACAATAGAATGTACCATCATTAAAGATTGTTAGTTTGATTTCCTTTCCCTTATTAACCAAATAATTAATATAGATGATGTCCAAATGACACTAGATTAGGATTCAATTGATTGGCATGGCCGACCTATTTCGTGTCTGTCCTTTGGGGTTAAGTTTTGGTGATGTCGTTAATCATCTACTCCCTTTTTCTTCTTTTCCCCACTCCTTGATATGAAAGTTTTGCAGCTGTAGTTAGGTAGAGATCATTAATTAATCCATTACAAAAGATAGTACTTACCAAGTTGGTATATATGATTCTATATCATAATAAAAATAAGGTATATAATACTATGATTGACAATATTAATTTTAATTAATGAGGAATCAAAATATATTGAATATAAGAACCATAATACTATATATATATATATATATATATATATATATATATATATATATCATAGCATACACACCAATAAAGAAAGCACTACTTTAATTATTAGATGATAACAAATGCATTAAATTCGTCAGTTAAAGTTACAAAAAATCAATTAATTGATGTTAGTTTGAAAGAAATTTTTTAAGGAGAACATGCAATCTGAGTATGCTGATCATTCTGGATTCTTTCTGTCAGAGTAAAATGATAGTCCTTACTCATTATTATTATTATTATTATTATTATTATTATTATTATTATTATTATTCAGCCTACTCATCACTACTTCATCTCATTCCTACCCTTCTATACATTTATTCTATGCTTTACGTGTCTCATGTTTCGTCTGTGCATTCCAGCAGAATATCCTATATATAGACACGGGTATGTTTCAGTGTAAAACTATAGCTAGTAAACAATTTACTATATATAATTACCGCATAGAACTTGGGAACAGTAGAAAAAAGGTTCAATTCATTATATGCAGCAGTAACATGTTCCACCATGATTTTCTATTTGCTATAATAGAAAGAGAAAGAACTTTAACATAATATTATTTTTTATAGGAAAAAATGAATATCATTGAACTTTAACAAATAATACTAAGTAATTAACATAAAAAGTTTGCTACCATTGACAAGAGAACTAATTAAGCAAAGGCCACTCTTCTTTTTACTCTTTGCAATCACAATCCCTCCCATTAAAATTCAATTCTTTTTGCTCATCTCTTTGTCCTGATGTGTTGCCTTTCTCCTACTGAGACAAGACAAATTGGCGACTTGTTAGTTCATGCATGTAAGAAAGAATATTACACCACAGAATTAGTAAGAGCTGAAGATTTTATGTCAGCACCGGGAAACGTATATATAAAAAAGGGAAACAAGAATGAAAATGAAAATGATTTGGATTTTGATTAGATGTAATAGTTTTTGGTAGCGTTTGTTTGGTAGAGGGTTTTAACGTGATTGACTAGAACAACATACAAGTTATATTTTATATTTGATGCATTTTAAAAATAAAATCAAAATGGGACATAAAGTTTATAGTAACACATTTTAATTTTACTAAACAGGTGAAATTCAGATAGCATAATAGAAAAAACTATTTTATTACATTATATATATCACCAAAATGCTAAGTTTGTTTATGTAATATGTATATATGCATTTTCATTTTCCTTTCCAAGATAAAAAAAAATAAGAAAAAAAGGTTATAATATTGTGAATTCGATTTGAACCTGAGAAAAGGTTTATATATACTACTTCCATCTGTTTGCTTTGTCAATCTTCTGATTCGCATACAAAACCTAAATACCACGGATAAATAATAGATTTATACAACTATATGTAGAAACAAATGACCAATAATAATAAACTTAAAACTTAAACTAGAAAGAAAAAAATGGCAATAATGTAGGAAAAAGGAAAAAAGGGTAAGTGAAAAATTAATGAACCTTGGGAGTATTAAGAGGAGAAGTTGCCGTATCTTCCAAAGAGTCATCAATCAAAGCCGTTATGACATCCTTCCTCTTCTTGAAACTTGATCTCTTGACATTTCTATTCACATAATTAAACTCCTCAACTTGTTTGCTATTTGCCACTTTTTTCTTCTCTACCAAAGAAGCTGCATCGGAGACAAGGGAGGAGCTAGCAACACCACCGGATAAAGACATGGAACACTTGTTGTTATCAACAACATGGTTGTTGAAGAAGTCATCAAAGTACATCGTCCAACCACTCTCCTCAGTTGACATAGCATCGTTAGAGGAAGGAGGGGCTTTGGTTATGGAACTCATATTGAAGGTGTGGCTTTCAAAAAGCCAACAAGTGAAGATGAGCTATGATGTAGTTAGTGGGGTTTGGTGGCCAGCTCTAAAGAGGCAAGTCACCCAAGGAATGCATATATATAGTTGAAGAATTCTTTGGAGGTGTACTTTATCATAAACACTAATTTATATATATATATATATATATATATATATATATATATATTAGGAATTCTTGATGGAATAATCCTGACCTATGCGAGTAAGATAAAACTATAGTAGAAAGATATAAAATTCATTTGATGATCGTAAAAAAAGAAGAGCGGAGGAAATAATCGTGAATTTAAATTTTTTTAATAACAAAAATTATTAATTAATTTTTGTTGATAAAATAAATTAAAATTATTATGAATAATATAATTTTTTCCTCTAAATATTTAAGTAAGCTGTATGTTCAGTGGTATTTAAATGCAATACGACTAATTAAGTTAAACTAATTTTTTATCAGTTAATCTATGCGATTAGTGGATGAACACTTAAGTTAATATTTGTGAGTTATATAATTAGTTACAAATATGAATTTCTCTAAAAAAAAATGCTTTGTGATTGCCAACTGTAATTTAAATGCTTGTATATATAAATCATGATAACTTAAAAATTTCTTAGTATATAATATACTGTAGTTTTTTTTAGTGTGTATAAAAATCAAAATATCTTTCAACAACAAATAGAATATAATTAAAGAATATGTAGTGCGCGCTATTAATTATATGTATGGCGACTGTGGAATCTTGAAGCGGGTCATAGAAGTTAGGGGAGTTAAAATTAGGAGAGAGAAAGAGGAGGGGGATGTGTTTGACCTTTGTGGTTAGAGATAGGGTATGCCTGCAAGATTTGGCAAGAATTTCTTTATGGTGGACTTTTACACTATTAGTTTGAAATAGCCATTCAGTTATACCCTATAGAAGTTTGGAAATGCTCTTTCCGTCAATGTAGTTTTTTTCTTTTTCTTTATTAATGAATGAATTTCCTTGTATACACAATTATGGAATTAAAATTCGAGTTGAGAGGGATGATTTGCTAGATAGAGAATTTTCTAGAACGATGATATGAATAAACGTTGCTGTCTCTCTCTCTCTCTCTCTCTAGGAAATCATTTTATAAAATAACATTTCCCTATTCTTTCAAGTTGTATGCACAGGTGAAAATAATTTTAAAAGTCACTCTTTATCTAGGCTTTCCATTACCTATTATAAGCATGACAACAAGACTCAAACATGTGGGTATATGTCTGAATTCGTCCCAATTTTAACGAAAAAAAATCGAGTTTATCTGATTTTGATTCGGGTTCGGGTTTTTGTCAATAGTCAGAAGCGAAGGCAAGAGTGGGTATGGAATTATTGATACATGTCGTGCCCGCACCCATACCCGTTCCGTAATAAATAATATTAAAAAAATTAAAAAAAAAATATTATTTTGTAATTTTTTAATTGAATTGATTGATTTTTTTTGTAATTTTTAAATTATGATCCCATATTTTGAATTTGAGTTTGTTATTGTTTTTTTTTTACTTAATTAGTCTTTTCGTCCGATTTTTTTAATAAAAAACTATATTAATCTTTTTTTTAATTTTAATCAAATAACGGGAGCGGAGTGGAAATAAGAATGAATTTTAAAATCCAACAAAGATCAGGGACAGATCGGGAAGTGATTGAGTGGAAGACAGAGACGGAAAATACAATACCCGTCCCCGCCCCGTTCCATTGTCATCCTAACCTATTCTTTGCCATCATAATTAATTGTGGGATGAAGGGATACATACCCTCTGTAGTTAATTGCATGCATGAGGTGCAACTCAAATCTTTTTATTTTTATTTTTTACAGAGTGCAAGTCAAATCTAAACACCATAAAGTTGGTAAATTAATTTTTTCATCATATAAATCAAACTAATGTAAGGTTGGAAATCCGGTAGAAAGTTAAGAAGTTGTAGTCTCAAATCATCGATCCACTCCCTCCCCCTATTTTATTATTAAAATCTTGAATATCATACGATAATTTATTAAAAAATTGAAGTTTTATATTTATGTTCTTTTGTCTGTCCGCTCACTTCAAGTTTCTCTCTTCCTTTGATTTGATAACAAGGGTTCATCATTGGATGGAATGATGAATTGAGAGTCTTAGTTGATTGACTTAAGTTACAAACATTAATAAAACAATAATATAATACAAATTAGCTAGGAATGGTTTTGCCAAAGAATTAAAATAATTGATGAACTTGGCGTTTATTGTTGTCGTTTATTTTGTTTTAATAACATTTTTGGTACAAGGTGACGTTGCTTTATAATTATTTTCACGTCCTGGCCTCTCAAAGTTACGTCATTTAGATCCTTTCTATCATCCTCGTTCCTATGTGTACGTGGAACTATTTTCACCTGACTTTACTATATATATGAGAAAAATGTTAATTAGTTGTAAAATATTTTCAGTCAAATATTTTATACAAAAGAGATGAAAGATAAAAAAATAAAAATAAAAGATAGTATATAATAAGGCAGGTTAAGATTAAAAGCGTTAAAAAATATTTATAAGTAATATAAATCTTATCACATATACGTATATATACATATATATGTGTGTGTTTATATATGTATGGATGGGCATTTAATTACATTTTTATATTTTAGTTTCAAAATGGTCTCACCAAACCGAGATTTCGTATCAACACTTTCTTGATAATGATAAAATCACGTACATAATATAATATACTAATTTTGTTTTGTATGTAATATTAACAACCTTCACTTTTACTATTATGAAAATTAGTTCAATTAGCTATTCTTGTAACTGATCATAACAGTGATCGTATTAACACCTACTCAGTTTTAGTACTTTTTCACAATTCAATAAGAATAAATTGATCAATTCTCTCTCAAGCTTTCGTGATGCTTTCCTCCAATCCTCTGAGATATTAATTATCATTTTCATTTCTCCAATTTTCGATGAAATAATTAACTGTTTTTTTTTCTTGATATACACTTTTAGGCGAATGGGCGATGCTTTAGGTTTTATATATTTAATATTATTAAGTTTGAACAAATTGTTAGTCCCATTATTACTTGTTTTACTATTTTACGTACTCTTTTTCAATTAAGCTTAAATTTTAATATTTTTTTATCTTATAATAATTATCGTATAAGAAAAAAATATTCAAAAACAATTATCTTTTTAGTTTTTTAATATAATATTAATTATTATTTTATTTATATCCCTTATAATATTAATGATATAGACTACAAAAATTAAAAATAAATTAATGATATATAAGGTTAATTTTATAAAATTATTATTTTTTAATTCATTTATTAATTTTTTTTATATTGTAAAATAATATAAGATGATAATTATAATGAGATGATGAGAATAATATTTTTTATATTGAATATAAATGTATGCAAACTAAAACACATCCCTTGAACATATTACAAGTTTTGTATATCCCAAAAAAATATTGTGTTTGTACTTAATTTTTAATAGAAATCGAAGATAAACAAAAAAAAAATTATAATATAAATCATGTCTTAAAAAATTGAAATAGATCCCTCATATTATGTGTTTTGTATAGGCGTGTGGAGTTATCTCAAATATTAGTTAAGACAAGACTATTCATATACCAAAGTCGAAAGGACATGACTTCGTAAGTATTCCTAAGCACAACTAGAGCTGGCTACTGGAAAATATGCTTTCTGGCAACATGAAAGTACTTTTACCAAATTTGTAGGGCATAGCCATGCATGCAATCAACGGTGAAACTATTTCAGAAAACACAAGACTGCTAATAACACATTCTATACATGTTTTTTTTTTAAACAAAATTTTATTATCATTTGAAATTTATTACAAACTACAAAACTATGAGTATTATTTATTAAATAAGAAGTAAAATGTACAAAGTTTTATAATTTTTAATCATAAATAAAATTGTATATTAAAAATAAATATATTAGAAAATATATTATTATATCGTTTCTCTTTAAAAGAAAAATAAAAAAATACCATATATAATCTAATATAACTATCAATCACTCCAAAAAGAAGAGGGAAAATGGACTCGACCAAGAAAGACATGGACCATATAGGACACATGCAAATTTTCTAAAAATTAAATCTTGGTGACCATTTTATCTAGGACAAAAAGACGAGCACTATCCTGCATAGTCTTTGTCAATAAAACCTTTCGTAACTGAAGTTATAGGGTGGATTTATACATATCCTCCCACTTCTAAGTGTAATCTTTTTAATGGCAACAATGAACAGAGACAATAAGCATGTGACTATCAAATGCCAAAAAGCTTTGTGTCAGGAACATTTAATTTGATTGCCAAACACAATTCTGAGTCCTGTAAAAGTTGCAATTTTTGGTCATTAATTAAGAAATTCCATAGTAAATTTCGATAATATGTTCATGTACGTGGCATTAAAAATTGATTTGATATTTTATATAACTATTATTACATTCAAGTCTTGTTATCATTATTACACATGTGACTTTTATTTATTAATAACATTTTTTGTGTAACACATTTATTAAAAATATTGTTAAATTCTTTTGGTAATATTTAAAAATATTATCAAATATAAATAAATATTAATAATATATTTTTACAATATTTTATCAAATATTCTGTAAAGTTCACTTTATTAAATTTTATGTGTTTTGACACAAATAACTTAGATTAGTGTTAACTTTTCAATTTTTGGCTTAACTTTTTTTATTTTCAACTAATTTATCCGTTACTTTTTCCATTAACGCATTTAATATATAGTTTAAAACTTTACTAAAAAAATAGTCTAAAACTTCAATTGTTAGATTGATACAGTATCTGATTAAAAGAATGTTAGATTGATATAAATTACAGTACATTTTAGGTAAAGTCATAATGATTACGGTATTCTTAATTGATGTAAATGGATCGTTTTCTTATAAATGTCAAAATGATAATAAATTTAAGATTAATGTCTTCAATTAGTTCGACAAATTTAAGGCTGATTTTGGTCATAATTTCTCTTTTGAAAAATATTTGATAGATATTTAATGTAGTGTTATCCAACACTTAGAAAGAATAAAAAAAAAGAAAAATAGATATAATCAAAATTATGATATGATAAAAGAGAAAAAATAATATTTATAAGATGTTTAAAATAAAATATGATTTGTGTATTCTTCTTCTTTTCTATATAATGACAATGAATGCTTGAATAAAGATCCAATTTTGAAACATGATGTAAGTATCTGATAAGTTTTATCCCGTACATAATTTTTCAGCTTCAGTTCAATGTTTAGCTAGGACCTAGGAGTGAGAAAACTTTAAACAAACTTTCAGAACAAACCCTCTCTCTTTTTTTTTTTTTTTTTTTTCTTTTTCTTTTTAAATGGTCATCATAACAAACTCTCTTCAAATGAACAGAGTGGGTCCTTTAGTTTGCTATGGAATCAGACAACCAATGATGGGGCATGCCCACCAAATGTTGCCTACGTAGTAGACCTTTGTCATCTTGTATACAAACAACAATCTCATTTCTATCATTTTTAGCCTTTTACTGAATTCCAGTTTTGCCCTCCTATAATCCAAATTGGTCTATCTATTTAGAACAACAAAAATATTGGAGTATGTTTTAAATAAATGTATCTTTGCTATTGATTTAATTTGGACTTAATTTATATTAATTAATTAAAATTTTAAAGTATATATTGTATCTGTTTATTTTATAAGCAGCATTTACTATTAAACTAGTTTATAATGCCAATATTCTAATATATCATTCTCAAATTTACCCCCATATTGATAATGTAAATATTTTGATTATGGCATAAAACAATTAAAAGAATCAATTAAAGTTAAACATGCATGGTTTAATATAAACCATTTTCATTTTAATTTATAATAATTACAATTAAGTTAGGTAATAGTTATATGAATTAATCTAATAAATAAGATTAGAGAGAGAGAGATGTTTCGACATCATATCCTAGAATAATGGTCGGTCACGTACAACAAGGCTACAAGCATAAATGGTACCCAAATTATGGGTCACTAGTATAAGTCATTCGAATGTGAGACAACTTTTTTCTTTATTAGAGTTGTTATGGATTCACACAAGAGAAACAATTAATTAGAGGATGAGGAAAATTAATGTCATGACATGGAGGATTGAGTTGAGGCCACTACATAGTGGGGTCCATCTAACATGACTTTTGAAGAAATTGTTCCTAATTTAGGTTAAATGCCTTTGTATTTTCATTTTCAAAGATGTAATCTAATCAGGGCTTCCAGTCATAGTTAGAGGAATGGCCCTTTCAGCACATAATTATCCATGTCTAGACTAATAAACATAAGGGTGAAATGGCACATGGGGCATTCATGCACGTGTGGCCTACCCGTTGCTTTTAACATGCCAGCATGTGAAACCTTTAGTTACTATATATGCACACCTTTCACAAATATTGGATCACCATCTCTCTTCATATCTTTTATTGTATATATTTTTTTGAAACCCTCATACGCCCACATATAATCGTTAAGTTCAGAACTCGACATCATTACTAATGGTGGAAACTAATTGTCACTACCACAATTACTAATGAGACTATCAGAACATTTGAAAAAACTTAATTATCTTTAACTCCATTTTACCACATCCCTCTCCTTTCTCTATCTTTGTTGTTGTCACTTTCTCCCAACTTTCGATCTCAATTTTGTCACCCAAAACAATTGCATTGTCATCCATCAAGGTCATCATTGTCATCACCCTTTGTAGTTGTCGCCACCGTCATCCTGGTGTTTCTGTGGGAATGTCTGATCTCAAAAAGGCAGAGAGAGTCTTGAACTTTGAAGTCATGTGTTGGATATTTGTTAAACCCTTTATGCATAAAACGATTTATAAAGTTTTGATGATAATAAATAATGAATGTCACATTATTAGATTAATTGCAATGATAATAATTATTTGATATTTTGAAGTTACTAATATTTTGGATTTGATATTTTGAAGTTATTGATATTTTGAATTTATGAAGATCAGCATAATTGATAAGATTATTTGAAGAATCCTGAAGATTGATATCATTCAAGATGACATGGAATTAAGAAGATTTGTTTCTATCTCAGCATAATTGATAAGATTATTTGAAGATAAGATTAAGTGAAGAATCCTGAAGATTGATATCATTCAAGATGACATAAAATTAAGAAGATTTGTTTCTATTTATTTTTTAGATATTATGTAAGGAGATTATAAGATTGATCTTGCCAATACATTTATCTTTAAGATTGCATTCAAAAATAGGATAGAATATTTTTAATATTGCATTCAAAAATAAGATATAATATTTTAAGATTACATTGCATAATATAATAGAATATCTTTAAGATTGCATTGCATGATAAGATAAAATATTTTTAAGATAAAATAGAATATCTTTTAGGAATTCATTG
>PYAF01004918.1:814532-825726 GCA_007407185.1 Glycine tomentella
TATCATAGTGGAGTTGTCCATTGGATTGGTTATCCAATTTGGACGTAGTGGTTTTTTTCCCAATTGGGTTTTCCACGAAAAATTGATTGTGTTCTCTTTATCTTTTATCTTCATATTATTGTTTTGAATTTGATTTTAAATTGTGAATTATTTTATAAACTCAATTCACCCCCCCTCTTGAGTTCATCTGGGGCCAACACCATGCACGAACAAGGAGTCAAGATCCCCATGCGACAATGACGACCACCATATAGCCAACACCGTCATAGGGTCGATGGTTTTTTACCAGTGCCTCTTCGGTTACACCTCCATGTTGCGCCAACCACTCACAATAGCCACCCCCATCGACATATAGTAGCACACATCCCACCCCATAAAATCGTCAAACCCCTCCCCTTCCTCTCTCGTTGTTGTTCCTCTTTTGTTTTGAATTGTTGAAAATTTGCTCTTATTTCATCCATGTGGGTTTGTATTAGGAAATTGGAATCATAATTTTGTTGCTTGGATTTTGTTGTTGTTGAATCTATATTATTGTTCTGGCTGGGGAGTTGGAGGATGTCGAGCCAACAACGTAAATACAACTTCGTTTTTCTACATAATCATATTTCCATTACGTAAGAGGGTGAAAAAATAAAAACAACAAAAATATGATTCTGTTGTACAATTGATATATGATTTGGTTGTGTTTCCATCAAAAGGACAAATTCGAAATACAGTTAAAAGGCACCCACGTAGGCTATGCCATTAGCAATTGTGATAGTGTCAATAGCATTTCCCTTAATGGTGTCCCTGAGTTGAGTTGAGTTGAACATTTGAAATTCAGGTTTGATTTGGTAAAAAAAAAAAGAAAGATTATTCAAGTTTAGCTAATTAATTTAAATGAGTCTAACTAAAATTTGAATTTGACTTTTTTAAAAAATAATGCTCGAGTTTGACTAGTTTTTTGGTTATTCTTGTGGTCTTTTAATTTAATTATGTTCAAGTTATTTTCTTTACTTTTAAAAGATTTAATTAAGTCACTTAAATTTTTAAAATGCGTCCAATTTAGTCATTACGTCTAAATTTACACTAACAACATCAATGTTCGCATGTCAATTTTATGTTTTTGTGGTTTAAAATTACCATAAGTGATTTGCACATGCTTATAATTTTAAAATTGCCACTAAATATTTTTATTATGTTGTGTAATCAATTATTAGTCTTAAAAAAAAGCTCCTTTCTAACTCCAACATCCATCATCGCCATTGCAATCTTTGTTCATCTTCATCGTTTTCTTAACATCATTTCTTTCACAACACTCCATAATGCCATCATTATGAAAATTATTCTCCATTCACAATTGCATTGAAATTTTCATCGGGGATTTATTAAAACTTATAGTAACAACTTTGCAAAGAATGACATTGTTGCCATAGCAATTCTTGTTTCCCAAATTCTCATTAGTGATCATAATTCATATGGTGGGAATATTGGTCATGTGTTGCAACAGTTAGATTCTAGTGCAAAGTTCTCGTAAGAGGAACATAGATATCAATGGTGACAGAGTCCAGTAGGGTTCCAAGGAACAAAAAGGAAGGGAAAAAGATCTTGTTGAGGTCAACTACAAGGCCAATGTGTGTATCCTAGTATTGGTGATACGACAACAACCCATTGAGGTTGTCGTGGGTTGAATCACGGAGTTCCAAGAACTAGCATAACAATGTCTTATGAAAATGTAAACTATTAAAGTTTTATAATTTTGTGTAAACACCACTTATTAGCAATTTTTAAACCATTGGTAAGTGTAAAATTAAAGTGACACCTGTCCATATTGCATTAGCGGCATTAGTCTCAATTTGAACAGAAGGACTAAATTGAATATATTATAAAAATTATGAAACTTAGTCAAACCTTTTGAAAATAAAGAGAACAAAATTAAACCTAATAAATAATTAGAGGACAAATTACTAATTAATCTTCAATTATTTTTTAACCTTATTAATTTAGTATTTTAACAAACATTTTAATACTAGATGTTAATATGTAAATAGAAATATGTTTAACAAGCAATATGTGCAATCCAAATATTCTAAAAAATTACATTTTCATAGACCACTACAAGAAAAAGACTCGTTAACAATGGATTTTAATTCATAGGTAAATCATCATTTTCAAAGAAAAACTTTCGACATATAATTTTAAGTTACTGATGGAATTTACCAGCAAATTCAATTTTGTATGAAATTTTATTAATCACCAACAGATTTGTTTCCTAGGTATTTACCAACAAAATTTACCTACGGATTATGTTTGTGGGCATTTATAGAAGGATTTTACATAAGGATTGTGCTAGTATGTTTTACCGACAAATTTTACTTGCAAATTTCATTCGTAGGTATTTACTGATAGATTTTACCTACAAATGTTATTCAAAGGTATATTTACCAACAGATTTTTTTGACCAACTTTACCTACACATTATATTTTCAATAATTTATCAACGGATTTTATTGACAAAATTTTCATTGGTAATAAAATCCATGGATAAATTTAAAAAATCCTTAGGTAACAATTAAAATGAGAAAAAAAAAAGTGAGATAGAACATTATTAATATATTTCTATAAAAAAGCATTATTAATAATGTAAATTTTCTAAGTATTTAATATAAGTTAAAATAGAAATAATAATAATAATAAAATAATTAATGATGTAATTTTTTTATATTTTTTGAAAAAACCTAACACAAACATGTGTCATGTGATTTTTTTAAAAATAAAATAAAGACACAATTACATGTTAAAACGTTAATAAGTGTTCAAAAAAATGGTATTTAAACCACTTTGAGGACCAAACTAAATAGTATCATAATAAATATTCTACACAAAATAAAATTATAAATATAATTATCTATAATAATTTTTGGTACAAAATATACCTTAAAATTTTAAA
This sequence comes from Glycine tomentella, assembly GCA_007407185.1. Lineage (NCBI taxonomy): Eukaryota > Viridiplantae > Streptophyta > Magnoliopsida > Fabales > Fabaceae > Glycine > Glycine tomentella. Next base: position 817,462 of record PYAF01004918.1, read on the forward strand.
AATATAATAAATATTTAACATATATTACAAATAATAAATATAAATACAAATAAAAATAGAACATTAGAAATAAAATATGAAGTGCTACATTGGTGTTTGATTAAGTCCAATAAGATCCACTAAAACTAATGATTTTCTAAGGCCTAACAAAATCCATTTAATTTATAACGTTAATGATTAACCAATGCCTAATAAGGTTGGTGAAAAGTTGATGATTAATCAAGGCCTATTAAGGTCCAAAAGAAAATTGATAATTGACAAATGCCCAAATAAGGTCCAAGTTTAACACTAATGATAGACCTAGACTTAATAAGACTTAAGTGAAATCTTGATGTTTGACCAAGGCCACCATGTTTAAAGCTAATGATTGTCCAAGGTCCAAATGTAATAATAACAACTTACTAAGACCCAATAAGGCTATAAGTAACACTTATGATATTGACCTTAGCCCAATAAGGCTTAGGTGTAGTACTAATTATTAACAAAGGCCCATTAAGATCTAAGGGTAGCACTTTTGATTGACTAATGTCTAATAAAACTTAGGTGTAGTACTAATGATTAACCAAGATCCAATAAGAGGTAACATTAATTATTGATTATGACCTAATAAAGCATAAGTGTAGTACTAATGATTGACTAAGACTTAATAAGGTCTAAGTGTAACTAATGAATGATCAAGGTTTAATTAGGCTTCAGTATAGAACTGATGATTGATCAATGCCTACTAAGGCACATGTGTAACACTGATTATTGACTAAGTTCATTAAGGTCCAAGTAATACTTATGATTGACTAAGGTCCAATAAGACTTAAATTTGTAGTACTAATGTTGACCAAGACCCAACAATACAAGTGTAATATATATATATATATATATATATATATTGATGATTGATTATGATCGAATAATGCCTAAGTGTAGTACTAGCCATTGACGTGTCTAATAAGACTTAGATATAATACTAATTAATTATGACCAGATAATGTCTAAGTATATACATTTTGACAGGTCACCAATGATTGGGCTTATTGGGTCTACAATTATGTTTTTTTTTTCTTTGGTTTTCTATATAGCAAGTAATAATTACTTGATAGATACAATAGTACAAAAGTGTGTTTGAGAGGTTAAATAGAAATAAAGATGGTTACCAAACATTGATTTAACACCTCCATCCTAAATTTTAAGTCCCCCTAGCACTACTATTACAAGACTCCACAGAGAGAAAAGAAGAATATAGGCTCGGGGGGTGGGTGTCCTAGTAGCATATCTCAAAAGTTGTTATAATTCTTTGTCACTTTCAAGTGCTTTTGAAAAAAAGGATTAGATTTATGATCTACCATTTCTAGCCTTTACTTTTGGTTGGGATAAAGGGAGTAGTTGTTACAAGTGTCCTCTAAATAAATTATATAAAACTAAAATGAATAACTCAAACTTTGGATATCCAATGGTTATTCTTCAAACTTGGCAAGATGTGTTGATGTCGAAAAGGGAAGCGTGCATGGGATGAAAAGCCATGATTATCATGTATTTATAGAATGCTTACTTCTTATTGCATTTAGTTCATTGCCACTGCATGTTTTAAATCCACTTATTGAAGCAAGTCATTTCTTCAAAGATTTGCGCTCAACAACGTTGAAGGAAAATGACCTAAGTAAGATGGAACTAAACATAACAATTATTCTATGCAAGTTGGATAGAAATTCCCCCCAGGATTCTTTAATTCAATGGAACATCTTCCTATTCATTTAGCATATGAAGCAAGGGTAGACCGGTCCAATATAGATGGATGTATCCATTTAAAATATAATAAAACAATATTGTATTAAATTTAAATTGAATTTGCATTAAGCTTATAAATCATCACTTAATTATTTAATTTTATATATTCATGGGCGTTTCAAAACAACCAGTGAAAAATAAGGTAAGGGTTGCAGGATCAATTTACGCGTCATACTTACACCGTGAAGCCACTCATTTTTGTTCACATTATTTCAACAACTTCATGTTGTCACCAGGAAAGAGTAGAAACAAAATGGAAATTGAAAGTGTAACGAGCGCATCAACTCTATTGATCTTTGACCAACTTGGTCATCATTCTAGGAAGGAGTTGATTCACTAGTTCACTGGAAAAAAAAAGTTGATTTCAACCTATGTTCATGTGTTGATCAATGGCACGAAGTTAAACCATACCTTGAGTAAGCATTTTTAGAAGAATTATTTTGATTATTTTATGTAGGAATTGTCCTTGACCCTTCAAATGAACATTTGGACAATTCATTATGGCAATCCCAACAAATAAGTGAATCAAATGCTTCTTCTGATCGTACATATGTAGATTTTCCTTCATGGTTTAAGGAACAAGTATGTATGATAAAAGTTATTTGCCCTCAACTATTAGTTATAAACAAAATATAATAATTTTCACGCGTTTAACACTTGTAGGTTTATCGTGAGCCTTTAAGTGTGGAAAATCAACACCTAAGGGATTTATCACAACGTCCTATGACTTGTGCCAAAGAATGACACATATTCTTTGTCAGTGGATATAAATTCCACACTTATGCATGGACCAAGGGCAAAAAAAGGTTAATAGTGGGGTTCATCTAAAGGCATTACAAAAGGATGAGAAGATGCTTTCTACGGAGTCATTCAACATACATATGAGCTAGAGTACAATACTTCAAGTTCACCAAAGAGAGTAGAGTTATTTTATTGTCATTGGTTTGATCCGAAATGTATAGGTACAAGAATCAATCCTAAATATGGTGATGTGGACATTCATATGCATAGAAGCTATGGACCATTTGATCTATTTATCATTGCACATAATGCAAGGAAAGTGTATTATGTCTCGTATCCAACATCACAAATCAACAAATGTGATTGGTGTGTTGCATTCAAAATGAAGCCAAAAGGTTGCATAGAATCCAATTATGCAAAAGATGATGTGTCTTACCAAGTAGATGAAATGATATATGTCAATGGAGTCATTGTATTTGAAGATGTTTCTGGGTTGCAAGATGTATAAGTTGATCTTAAAGAAGTGGACATGCGTAATCCATCAACAATCCAAGAGCAGGTGCATGAAGATGCATAAGATTTGGTAGAAGTTAACAATGTAGTGGGGGAACTTGAAGATGAATTTGAATTTGTTTAGTTTCATGGGTTTATTATTGGTAATTATAATTTTGGAATGGAACTTAACAAGTTAACTATAACGATTATTATTGATTTATTATTAGTAATATTGTTTTTCCTATATATAGATATGTCGATAGCAGGTTGTGACCCTCCCCCACCCCCACCACCACATGGCAATAAGGGGAGAGGGATAATGAAGGGGAAGAAACATTATAAGATAAAAGTATTGTAAAGTAGAAGCAAACAAACATCCTTAACATCTACTGCATTCATACCATCCCCAACAGGTGTTGCGTCCAATCCATATTCAACATTTGTTCTTCCATGGCATGTCCAACATTTGTTGCATCTATACCTTCTCCATCTATTGCAACTGCACCTTTTCCATCTGTTGCACCCACACCTTCCCCAGATGGGGAGCACATGTCACATTCAATTGAGGGAGACCCCCTAATTAGTGGGTGATCTTGATATGGTTCGACCTTCCGATGGAGTGTAAGAATTAATTAGAATTTCAATCAATATCATTTTGTGTTTATATGTATTATTTTTTAATTTTTCATGACTTGCTTTTCTATTTAGATTGATTCCATCTGAGATTGCATCAAAGGCTATCACACAGACCATTAAGCAGCAGTTTTAGGAGCCTTGGGCTACATGGGGAGCAATTCCTAAGAGTGAATGATAGCTTTTATTCCAATGTTTCAAGGTAAATTATTGTTTTTATTTTTAACAATTTTGATTATTAAGAATTAACTTAATTCTCGGGAGATCATGACACTACTTTTTGTTGTGAGGATATTTCCTCTGCTTATATACATTGTTTTGTTCATGGCACTAATAAATGTGAGATCTCTATAGAACTTTAGTGTATTTTGCTACTTAGTGGTCAATATTCTACATTAAGAACTCGAGCTTTTAGAATATGTTAGAGATTTTGAACACACAAACTTGAAGATTTAATTGATAGACTAATCTTTGGGTCTATTATTTTCATTTGTATGGAATCTGTCTTTTTTGTTTATATTTTTAGTTTTATATGTGTGTGTATGAGAATGGATTGTTAGTAAAGGCAGAGGAAGACTGATAAACCTAGATAGTCAACTATCATGATTAATTAATATACAATTTAGTGTATTTTGTGTTAAAAACTACCATTAAATAGGAATAATATATTGTTCTTGACTGTGCATTTATGTTGTACATTTTCTATATGATATAAACTATTTTTTTCTCCATATACAAAGGAAGGTCACTTGGAGACCTGAACATGAAAATAAAATTAAGAAACTTTTTCACTTGAAAGCCTCTTGTAGACTTTCAGAAATGTTCAAGGAAGCTTGAAGAGATACTAAGAAGCCAAGCTCAATTGGAGATAATCAAAAGTTTGTTAGAATAATGGAATTCACCTAAATATCGTTCAAAGTGTATAAAACCCTAGCAAAATAAGGGATATGATAAAGGTGGGAGTTTGCACATAGGTAGCTCCATCAGTGTGCAAGATCACGCCCTACGTATGGTATGTATGTTAAATATTGAGTACTTCTATAATCTACATATTCATTTAACAAAAAATATTTATTCATTAAATTTTTTTTATAATGTTTCTATTTGTAGGCAGAGGAGTATGGTCGGCTTGTACACATCAATGAGATCTTTCAGCAAACCCACGTAAGGAAGGATACTAGGGACTTTGTTGATGAAAGATCTAGGCAGATACATGTGAGTCCTTTATCTTGAATGTTCGTTTCTTTTTTAATTAATGTTTACTATATTTTTAAAAATAACAATTGTGTAAGGAATAATTTGAGGCTCGACTTTTTCAAGCTAGGTCTGAGTTTGCATCTTGTGTTGGTGAGTCAGTATGCATCCCTAGGCCTTGTTGAGGAGGAGAGACTTAGGAAATGATGTTGGTTAGCAGTTACTGATGGATCGAGAAAGGGATGTGTCTTTGGTATTGGGGGTCTTGGTAGCGTATTTGCAAATGGGAGTAGTAGTTTCATGGATACAACTTCTAGCCACTCTCAAGATGCAGAGGAGATTACCCAGTTGCGACAATAGGTTCGCCAGATGAGTACTCCATTACAGACATTAGTCAGTGTTGTCTTCCTGTTCTTACCACCAACAATATCAACAACAACTAACATTGTTTAGCAAAATGGAAACCAATAATAGCAAAATAGAAACCAATAGCCATAAGATGAAGACCAACATCAATCATATTCTCTAGGCTATTCTAATTATTAAGTTGTGCAAGAGTTGAATACCAATTAATTAAAAATCGTTTATCATTTATGATTGCATTGTTATTTTCAAGTGTTTGTTGTCCAAACTTAATACGTTATGATTGTTGAATTTGTAGAACTTCTGATATGACTCTAACACTTGAATTTGTAGAACTTCTTTATTAGTGTGATTGTTGAATTTCTAGAATGATGTTTTAATATTGTTATATATGCACATTTAATATGTAACATCTTAAACAAAAAAATATATGAATTTTTATTTTCTATATTATTTAATTCTTAACAAGGAATTTTTTTAACTCATGAAAATACCCACATGTAATTAAGTACATTTTTGATAGATATTTTTGTAAAAAAACTCATACATGCAATACCGATAGATATATTCATAGATAAATCTAGTGTAAGGTATATACGAATTAATTATTCTGATGGATTTAGTCGTCCATATTTTTCTAAAAATTTTACTGAAAGAATTTTTTGTCAGAAATTACCGACAAAAGTTACCTAGTAAAATCTCTATAAAAATTTACGTATTGATTTTTCATTGAAAATTTTAGATAAAAACTATCTATTGTTGTTTCCATAAAAAATTACATACATAATTTATCTATACAAAATTCCATCAAAAACTATTACCTACAATATTTTTACCAACGAATTTTAGTCGTTAAATCTCTATTCTATAGGATTTTCAATAAATGCACAAGAGGTAAAATGATAAATCCACATTTTATGTTAATATCAAATAACAAGTCACATGTTTTCATAAACACACCGAACATAAGTTTCAAATAAGAAGAGTGTATCTGGCGTGGACCACTTAGTCATCAAGTTCAAGTGGTCCATTGTGGATAAGTTTTTTAAGCCATTGGATGTAATTAAGGTCTAGAAGCTTATATAGACACTCTTCACCAAATAAAATCTCCTTCTCTTCTTACATACTAATAGACCCTTCCATAATTGTCCCACCAAGACGTTGTCTTCTTACCACTTCTGTCACCATCCAACCCCTCCGAACCTCCCACATCGTTGATCCTGCGTTAATTTCAATTGTTGTTGTTGTTGCAACCTCATCGTTGGTCAACTTGTTCCATTGTTGAAGCTCGTCACACTCTCATTGTGGTTCCATGGTTATTCCTGAAATGTGAAGAATGTTGTATCCCACAAACAACAATTAATTAAAGCTCATACGACGGAATTGTACCATTCGAGCCTTTTTTTTTCATGCTTTTCCCGGGGGTCTGGATCTGTCGTGCACCATAATGGCCCAAGTTTCAGTGACAACCCTTGAATTTTTATTTATTTGGTGAATTTTGACTTTGTTCCATAAATAAAAATAATGTTGTTCATGATGATGATGTTGGTGGTGGTGGTGTTTCGGTGGATGATTCTACCTTTTATTGTTGTTGGGTTCATTTTGATGGTTGATGATATGCGTTAAAATTAATGACAAAGGGGAAATTAAGGTTGGTGGTGGTGGTGGTAGTCATAGAAACGGACCATTAACAATGTTTTTTGGACAGGTCCAATCGGAAAAAGAGAAAAATCTTCAATCAAATGATTTGTTTCGCTGAAAATAATATGAAGGAAAAGAAAACCTAAACGTGCAATGTTGATGACACTATCATCATCATAATATATCTGTTTTATTTCAACATATTTTTTTGGTTCATTCTGTTTTCATATTTACACTTATGATTTATGACGAACCTCATCAATTGAATATCCAAACGACCTGGACACATCACACATGCCTTTTTTTTTTTCTTTCTTTTTTTTTTTCTGCCGCTCATAGCCTCATATTATATTCAATTCTGCATACACTACAAGAATTAATAATGTAGCATTAATCTACTCGTTTTGTTTTGGCCTTATGTAGTTTTTCATTGTGCAGTGAAAGATATGCTTCTCATCATCAGTATTATATATTTTCTTACGAATTATGTAGCAGGTAGCAGTAGCAAGTATTGTCGATTCTTTTATCATAATTGAAAGTTTTTATTGAAAAAATTATTTATTCTATTAAAATACAATTTTTTTTACATTTTTTTATGTAATTAAAAATATCTAAAATTTTATATTTAATATTCCTAAGGTTTGAGCTTTTAAGCAAGTTTTACATTTGAGTTATAATCTAATATAACTCATCAGATTTCATTTTATTTTTTGAAGTTATTAATTAAAGTTTTATAATCAAGTGGTTTCAACTTTTCATTCTATGGTTTAGTTATTATCTTACAATATAGTTGATAAATCAAAAATCTATTTTGTAAATATTTATTTTAATATTAATATTTGCAAGTATTGCTAATTACACACACATATATATATATATATTAAAAAAAATTAATACCCTTTTAGGTATAGAATTATATTAACATATTGATTCTTTTAATATATATATATATATATATATATATATATATATATATATATATGCGCGCGTGCATGCGAGTGCGAACAATAACAATGTGAAATTTATGCTGAGTAAAATTTAAAATGTTAAATTGTAATTTTGGTTCCTTTAGATTTTTAAATTTAGAATTTTGGTTTTTTTGAATTTGAATTATAATATTTTGTTCCCCTAGTCTTATAAATTGATAATTTGTTCTTTTTGATAAATTATTAATAAATAATTCTAATTAATTGAGTTATTAAGTTAATTATAAAATAGTCAAAACTATTCATTATTAAAATTGAATAAAAATATTATTAATTGTAATTTTTATTTAATTTATAATTAATTTAATATCTTTAATAATAAAAATTATTAATTAACAATCTATCATGGGATCAAAATAACAAATTTATAAAAATTAGAGAAACCAAATATCACAATTAAAAATTAAAGAGAATAAAATTATGGATTTGAAAA
>PYAF01004918.1:833625-854373 GCA_007407185.1 Glycine tomentella
CACAGCTTAGTGAATTCGAGGTCACTACCTCCAACTGTTTTTCCTCCCTCCCTTTTCCCTCTTATTTTCTATTTATACCCCTCAGCTTAGGTAACTAACTGACCATTACAATTATATCAGTTAGTGACTAATTCTTATTTCCCTTAATACCCTTCCTTCTATTATAAACTTGTCCCCACATATTCTTATATCTATCAGTAGATCAAGTCATCAAACAAGTATCTAGAAATCTCTCAGAACTGGAAGAAGCAAGATGTATACTAATACTACATCATACCTTGAGGAAAGGTTTTCATACAGAAGCAGTTCTAAACTCTCAAAAAGCTCACGGGCTTCATCTTTGTGAGATCCACCACCTCCACCATGCTCTCCAATGGCCCAACATAGTTGTAAGGCCAATTCTGTCTAAATAAAATTAATGAATTTTTAAGCCAAGATGGTTGTAGCACTCTCCCACAAATAGTTAAAATAGTTGTTGACTAACCTTCTCTGGGCTGTCATAAGCTTCTCCAAGTCTGTCCATTATAGGTTTCTGCAATAAATTCACACAAGGTGTTAAATAAAAAATCATTATGAGTCTTAACAACTAAAGAGTTTAGAACTTAGAAGAATGGGTTATTGACATGGCATTAGAGCTTCTATAAATAATGGTCAAGAGTTTGATCCTTGTTGTCCCCATTCCTCTAACAAAAGTAAATCAAGTCACAAGATAGGGTGTGCTGACTGCGGAGCGTTACCAACCCTTCAAACCCAAAGGGTCTTGTATGTGGGTGAGTGCCGTTAAAGATATGATTAGCTTTAATGTAAATATGGAAACTGTGCATAATTAGATAGCAGATTGTTAGGGATTTCTTTCTTTCCCCTATTACTTGTATTCCTTCATTATAAATTAAATAGTTTGTTATCTTACACAATCACAGTAAACACTTCTTTTCTATAAGTGTTATATAAAATTGGTTATGAGCCTTTGCTTAATGGCTTAAGCATTTAGAAAAGTTGGTTCCCGGCATCAGTCATAACCCAACAGCATAATCCTTTCAAGAGAGTTGGTTCTTGACATAAGCGTAAGATCATAGCTTTCAAAGACAGAAAAAGACCAAATCCTATAAATCACAGGACAAAAGGCAAATACTGCAATATTTCAAAGAAAAAAGAAAGCTGCTTTAAGAAGCATCAATTTGTTGCATAAACCAAAGCAAGGGCATAAGGTAGCCCATCACCAGAAATAAAATATGTTGTCACATAACACAATGTTGCAGTTCACAATCTTAATGCTTTGTTATGCCATAAATATGATATATCAAGCAGATGCAATAGATCATAAAATAAAAGTTGAACAATGTAACATCCTTGATTGTTGAATTCTCGGCAGCTTGCACTCTACAGTATTTCACACGGTGACACTTCACTCAACATCCTTATTGGTCAGAACCATTCGTAGGTAGCCCTTTTTGAGAACTCAAAATTCAGTTTTGCCTACATCCAAGATCAATAACTGACCCCACAAACCAACACAAGATTTTTCAACGTATTTTGTCCTCACTCACATGGTTTTAGGAAAACTTCCAAGAAAGTCACCCATCCCATAACTACTCCAAGCCAAACACGCTTTACTATGAAGTGCTTAAGTGATGGGCTACTGAAAAGTAGATGCATCTTGTTGGTATAGATAGTACCAATTAATTTCTTTAAGTCATCCTCGAGTGTACAGTTTCATAATTGCACAACCTCTGAATCCCTTTCTTTCTAGTGTGATTCGTCGGGGTGTTACAAACAACATTTGGTGTAGAATCATAAATATAAGGTAGTATATTGTCAAGAGGATACCTTTAAAAGGGCAATGAAATTTGGTGAACGCTGAAATGTAGAGAGCATAAACTCCAAAAGCCGCTTGCGAACCTGAAAAGCATAGCAGAACTTTGAATACAGAGTAATGAGTATGGAATAAGAACTTGATTCACAGCAAAAATTGAAAGGAGGAGTTTATAACAAACCCAAGGTATTTAAATAAAGCATAAATAAAGGTCAGTGCTCTATGTTTTGTAAAACATCCAATACTTGTTATCAATTTCAGATTATTTAATATCTCATTTACCTGTATCCATACCTTAAAGATTATAATATCAACATTGTATCAGAGCCCATGGTTTGCTCCTGATCTCTCCTATGTGAGTTTTGCCTATAGAATTGTTTGTTTCAAGCTCTTTGCCAAGTGTTGTTATCATTCTAGCTTCTTTTATGCAAATTGACTCAGTTTCAGCTCAGCCTATCATTCTGTAACTGGCCTATGTTTTAGCTGCCTGCAGATTGGTGCCATTTCAACCCATATTTCAACATATAGGCATTAATTTACCATGCTTTTCTGAAGATTGGTTCTATTCTAACCTGTCTTTAAAGATTGAATCTGTTCCGCCCTATCTTACCTTAGAGTGGCTTCATTGGTACTAGCTTTCCATGGATAGTCTCTGTCCTAGGTGTAGTCTGTCTGGCAACACTAGTCTTTGTCCTGGAAGTGCTCTAGCACTATGTCCCATATGCCCTACCAGGTCTATCCCTACCCCTATTCTAGTGCTTCCTTTTATGTGCTACATGATTTACTTGGTAACCCAAACCATCCAATGCTTGTGATGCTTCTCTCTTTTCACTAATGTTATAGTGACTTCTTAAAAATGAGTCAAACAGTGATCAAATTAGTACTTAATTGGCAGCTATTTATACCAGTCTCCCATTGTGAATAGTAATGAAGGTAATTCCTCCTGTATCACAAATGAACATTTCGGGCAAGGAACTCTCCATGGCTGAGTTAAGACTATGAACTATATTTTGGAGATCTCAACTTGTCTCACTCAGCTGAGACTATTGTATATATATAAAGAAGAAACAAGTGCAGACTGCACCCCTTGTACAGCATAGAAAGAGTGCAAAATAAGAAAGATAATAAAACATATACAAAAACAAACACATTAATCTAACAGTTGTGATGCACATTAGCCTTAGTTACGAATTCAGAAGTATTCTGCTATTTGAAGCTTCCAAATGCAATTATTGATGAACTTGGAGAAATTTTAGCTCTTATTGTGTTATAATTACTTGCCAGGAAATTTATAATGATGATCATTCCAGTGAAGTCTCCCCTTCCCTGATCAAACAATATTCTAACTGGCTCTTTAAGCTGATAATTGTTCTAAATATCTTGCTGAGTTGTCTATTGAACAAAGCTCGTCTCTTTGACATCTCTAATGTCCCATAGTTTCCTTTCTAGCCATGTTTAGTGGAACCCATATTATATTGTTATAAGAACCTTGAGAGAACCACACCACAAAAGCTAGCTATTGTATAAATCCCACACTAGAATCACATAATTCCAATGTGGGACTCCAAGTCCCATACCTTGCAATTGGATCCTAACATATTGTTTTGGTATTTTTTTTTCTTTTTAAAGTGTTCATTTGCAACAGGCTTAGAGTTTAGTAAGCTTTAGAGGAACTACAAAAATTCTTTATCATGAACTACCTAACGTGCACATCAACATCAACAATTATATGGCCACTTGAGGAGGGGAAGTGTTAGAATATCAAGAGGATATCATGTAATATCATAAATAATTACACCTTTGAATAGTTTGAGTCTCTCTTAGGATTGGTTTCCATAGTATTTCTTACATGATTTGTTTCCTTAATTTAGGATTATGAATCTAGTTTAGTATAAATAAAGGTAAGTGATTTGTTTCTTTTAACATATGATCTCATATCAAGCAAACATCAATTTCGAAGTGTCTAGTCTCTATTCTCTACACCCTCCATGCCTAAAATCTTATAATTTCAACAGTTAAAATAATCATGAGAATAATAAAGGATTTGCTAAATACTATAACACCTGAATACTTAACGAATTTCGCTGGAACCTCAGACAAAATAAAAAATGTCACTGAATTTCATTCCTTTGGGCTAGATTACTATAGTTGAAATGGAAAGCTTCAAATAGTACATGTTAGTTCTACATAAGCCAATAACCACAACTGCATGTGTTTTGAAATGTCAGTTCTCAAAAGCAATTCTAACTTGTAATGACAAGAGACGATAATCAATACCTCATAGGAAAATATTTTGTCTGGAAATATTGTTGCAAATCTTGACATAAGCAGGGGAATCAATGCACAAATCAAAGCTGAAAATGAATTTTAAAAAAAATAAAAAGAGAGAGAGAAAACTGTAAACAGTCAATTCATCAACATATCTCCTCAAGAGCACAGAATTCTAATAACAAAATTCTCAATATTGAAGAATATAGAATAATCCCAAAGCAAACAAGCATAGAAATCGTGTGAATAAAACATACAATTATTGACAGTATGCAATGCGATGGAGAAGTACACATCAAGAAGATGAGGAGCCATGTTGAGTACTGCCTTCAGCCTATCAGAGTAAGGACTATTGACCGAAGCTTGTAATATCGCAGCCATCACAGGAGACGACCAGGGCCGTTCCTGACACATAATAGAATTTACTTTAGGAATCTAAATGAAGCTAAACACCAAACAAAAACCCTAGAGTGGTAATGGGGCTATAATATCAGAGTTGGAACAACACAAAATTTTATCAAATATTAACCTTTCAAAGCGTAGAAAGCAATATTAGTGAAAGCAAACTTATTATCAATCTTTTGCTCAAGTGACTATTGACATAACTTGGTAAGCAAGATTTGGATGAGAAACAATGCTCAACAACTTGAATTTTGATGTTTAAAGTATCAGGAACCAAAACAAATTGAACTAACAGCGACAAAAAAAAGATGAAAGGTAACCATACAGCGATACCATCATTTTCATCCTTTAAAAGTTCAAGGAAAAACGGATCAGCGACATCAATTGCACTGTTATCCTCAGATTCAGAATCTCCTCCACCATCTTCTATAGTTGAACCAGTATATGCCTCATCCATAAGGGCAAGTAGCATCTACATTTAAAATAAACAAAGGCATTCATAGGGTACACTTTTGCAACAGTAGTTAGATTCTACTCAAATTTAAAGTATCAAAGATAACCTTAGGGGCAGTATTTTTCTGAATAGAAGCTATGCTGCTCCCAATTAGTGGTCCTGAGCTTTTTTCCACCTTTTCCAATGCTACTACCAAAACTAGCAAAGATGGGCACAGAAATGTTGAATTGATAACGTTTTGTCAAGGGAAATAAGAAGAAACTGATTCTCAGCATATCCTCAAGCTCATATGGAGCAACTGCAATAGCTACCTATTTTTCCTAAGTGATTCTTATTAATCACTGAAGGGAAATAGTCAATGCTTCATCCTTTTCTATTTTACATTTTAACATTGGGGAAGCGGCCCACATAGAATCATTATGAATATTACAATGGCAAATGTGCCTAAAAGGAATAAAAGTTAAATATGTAAATACAGCAGTCAACTTTTTCACCTATCTTGATTATAAACTGAATTGCGTTGTTCATATAAAAGCAAAATCAGAAGAGTGAAAAAAATTAAATGGACAAACAATGGTAAATTGTAAATATTAATTTTTCTACTGAAATAAAAGGTAAACAAGACATAAATGGTGATGGTCATATATTTGAACATACTTGGCAAGTCTACTAAAGCTGGAAATAAGGGAATAAATGACCCAGGCGACATCAAGCCCGGAAAGGCTTTCAAAAATAGTTTCTCTAATCTGCAAGAGTATACAAAAAATAGTTAGTCAATATCCCCTGTCTATTAGGTACACTGCTACAAAAAAAATATGAGAATTACACTCCAACCACATGCACCAAAGTGTCACATAGACAACACATTGCCACAAAAATCTGGCTTATCTATTTAAACCAAAAACCAGTAAATTAGTTGTGAAGAACTGGTCCAAGGACCAAAGGGCACATAGAGTGTCCCCAAAAATGCCAAACAAAGACTTCCATGAAGAAACAGTTACAGAGCACCGTAATGTCAAGTAGAAGAGGAAAAAAATTGTGACCCTGAGAACAAATTATATTTGATTCCATTCGACATAAGAGTCATAATGCTCAATCTTCAAAATTCTTGCATCAGGTAACTAAACAGATTCCCTATTCAATATTTACTACCCTTATAACAAGAGAATAGTCTAAATTTTAATTTTCCTCTCAAAACCATTTCTTTGGACGAAATAAAAAAGGGAAGATAAAGTGGTACATACCTTTCACCATTCCAAGCAACCAACTTTAACAACAATGGAAAAAACTGCCAAAAGAATAGTTATAGATGATATCAGATAGAAACATACCGTTATTACTGGGATAAAGCAAACTCCAAAGCCCAAAAGGGAACAAGCCAATGAATGAAGAGGTTATCATGATCTCATGTTTCAGGTTAGACTATAAAAGTTCAGAACTTCCAAAGGGGAACATATGACTGTTAGGACCCAAACCAAAGCCAAGATAACTCAATGACATTTTGTATTTTTGTGTCATCCTGAAGACCTTAATTAATACCCTAAACAAAAAGCTTATTGAGCAAACATTTTCTCATGCTAATTATTAAACTTCCTAATTTTATTGCATGCAACATTTTTAACAATGGAAGGTGCAGCAGAACTTGGGTTACACCTGAGGCAATAAGTTAGGGAAGGAAGTTAGAAGCTTCTTCTTGTTGATGATGAGAAATTCAAGTGTTGATTCCGCGACAACAGGATCAGCAAATTCCCTGAAACAGGACACAAATAATTTTGAAGAATGATAAACCCCGTTTTTATAACATTACATTTCAATAAACAGACTTTAACCCAATTTTAGCGGAATAAGCAATACTCTGACTGAGACTGAATAGGTAAGTTTCCCATCCTCTCTCAAGCTCAACAAATGCATTCAAATCATCAAGACTTCCTATCATCTTGCTCACATCTCTCCTACTCTTGCCTCTCAGTAATGGTGGGACAAGGAATCAACAATGATGATGAAGAACTGTTTGCTACTTCCTATTTGCTACTATTGACATTACTATGATACTATATTTCTTCTGTCAAAATATCAAAACTCTGCTCTGTCATCCATCGTCAACCACTTGAAGAAAATGCAAACTTGAAACTGGGAGTTGGGAGAGAATCGGAGTAGAAAAGAGATTACCAAACAGAATAAAATAAAGAAGTTATGCTAGTTGCCTCTCAGTAATGGTGAGACAAGGAATCAACAACGATTAAGAAGAACTGTTTGCTACTTCCTATTTGCTACTAATGACATTACTATGATACTATATTTCTTCTGTCAAAATATCAAAATTTGGCTCTGTCATCCATCGTCAACCACTTGAAGAAGATGCAAACTTGAAACTGGGAGTTGGGAGAGAAAAGCATGAGAAATTTTTTTACTTTTCTCGGAGTAGAGAAGAGATTACCAAACAGAATAAAACCATTAAAAGAATCTTTAGCAAATAAGCAAATAATCTTTATCGTCCAATTATACATAAATGATAAAAAATATTTTTACTTAAGTTTAATCTGGAACATCTACATAGAATTATACAGCCAAAATGAACTTTTCACGCCACACCAAAGTCACTTGACATTACATTTTGTCAACATATAAATATATCATGAAAAAAATAGTCTAGGCACTGAATTTTTATGTTGTCATCAATCACAACCGACATATATGTAAGTTTCTTAACTTTTACACTAACAATCTTAAAAGTCATGTCATTGATGATTTCTAATTTGTTATCGGTGTAAAACGTATTTACACTTACAATGCATATAAATCAAACTCTAATTATTAGTACCTGCTCAAGCACGAACGAAAAAATGTCCTGAGACTAGGATCAGCATCATGAAGAACAACCTCCCCAAAGTCCAGGTAAAACTGAAGAATTGCCTGAGAAACAAATAAGCAAACATTTATTCGAATCAAATCGAAGACAAAGCAAGTATTAGGAAAAAAAATTATCAATTAAAAAAAAAAAAAAGCATACGAGTAAAAGAAGGCCATTGGAGGTTCGAGATTGAGAGAGGGAAGCGACAGCGCGCTGGAAAATCTTGTTAATGGATGGATAAACCCTAGCTACCAAGTCCTCGGAGTACTCATTCTTGCATATTTCATGAAGCTTCTTCACCTAACAAAATTAACAACAATAATAAAAAAAATATAAATAATAACAAAGAGAGTATTGGAGTTATAAGGTGGATAGAATGGTTAAGGGTGAAGAAACAGGTTCGATCTCCTTGCTAATAAAAACTAACATTCTAATAATTAACATTTGTCGATAAAAAATAGAATATAATTGAATGAAATTGTAAGAATTTGTTGCGGGGAATGGAGAGAGAGAGAGAGAGATACTGAAGGAAGAAGGGAGGAATCGGAAGCGGGATCGTTGGCGGTGTTGGAATCTCTGCCGCTAGCAGAGAGCTTACGGAGATGGAAATCCCAAGCTATGTCTCGGTCTGACATTGCTTTTGCAACGGAAGAAGATCGAATTGAAGAGTAGCAACACTATGGAGTGGGAGGAGGAAGAGAACACGTCTATGTTATTCTTCCATTATCGGAAAAAACTGATGGGAGGGCGAACGGAGCAAGCGAACCTGAAACGACAAGCCGTTTTTTGCTACTGATATAACGACACTTACCGGTGGCAATTGCTGCGTTTTAGTGTATCACTTTTATTTTTATCTTAACCCTCTAAAGTCCTCTAAAAAATATATCATTCCAAACGAATTTAAGAAAGTAAGTAAAATTTAGTTAATAATTATTTTTGTTAAAAATTAAACATAAATAATACTTAAACTATAACACCCCAAACAAATTCATAATAATGAGAAGGATTCAGAAATCGAAAATTAAAGATATTTTAAATAATATTAGAGCAAATCTCTTCTAGTAAGATAAAATGTTATGACGAACTATGCAAAAGTTGATGAATATATAATATCTTAGATAAATCATATCAGAATAAAAAAAATCCAATGATTATGTAACAATCTTAAAAGTGAAAAATCAAATATGTTGCAAAACTATTCAACTTTAATTCATTACATTAAAGTATTCAATTTGTCGGATATTACCTTTTCCTATTGGTTTGATTGTAGTATGTATCTTTTATCATGTCATATCATTTCATTTCCTCCTTATTTGTGAATTATTTGTGAATTAAGAGACAAAATAGAACTATTCTTAATATGACTAGATGTATGTTGAAAGCTAAGTCTATGCCTATGGAGTTTAGGGCTGAAGTTATTTCGTGTGCAATTTATTTTTCTAACCCTCACCTACAAAGAATGTCAAAGGTCAAACACCTCAAAAAACATGGAGTAGAGTGAAGTCAAAAGTTTATCATCTTAAAGTCTTTGGGAGCATTGCATATGCTCATGTGTCCAACCAAGGAAGATCCAAGCTTGATGATAGGAGTGTGATGTGTTCATTGGTTATGATGCAAGTTCAAAAGGCTACAAGTTGTACAATCCAAGCAATGGGAAGATTGTTGTAAATAGAGATGTAGAATTTGATGAAGAAGTGACATGGAATTGGGAGAAAGAAGAAGACACCTATGATTTCTTTTCTTATTTTGAAGAAAATGATGAAGAAGTTGTAGCACCAAATGAGTTTTTTTATTCCACTTCCTTCTCCAACTCATTCAATTCATGAAGCATCATCTTTCGAAGGGAGTTCAAGTGAAAGACCAAGAAAATTGAGAAGTCTTGAATACATATACAATGAAATTGAAATTACAAATGATTTGTTTCGTCTTTTTGTTGATAATGAGTTTCTAATCTTTGAAGAAGCTATGAAAGACAAAAGGTGAAGACAAGTCATGGAGGAAGAAATCAATGTCATAAAAAAGAATGACACTTGAGTGTTATCAAAATTTCTTAAGGGTCATGAAATACTTGGAATCAAATGGGTGTTTGAGTTTAAGAAAAAGATAGTCAAAAAAATAAAGAAGTGGAGTTAGTTCATGTGAAGATACAAAACCAAGTTGCACATATTTTTACTAAGCCCCTCAAGTTTAAATATATTAGAAGATTGAGAGCAAGACTTGGAGTGCAGGAAATTAACTGAGAATTTTATTTATTAATAGAAGATGTTAGAAATAATAGTAGTAATTAGAAAAATAAAGAGGTGCGAGTTACTATTAGAAGATGAATGAGAGTGAGCTAATAAGAATTAAGTAACATTATTTTTTTAACCAGTTATATTAGAAATGTTATGACATTATGTTCTTTTAGTGTCTTAATTGAATAATTATGTAATGTTTATGAATTACTCTACTGTAAATAGAAAACCAAATTATATAGCCAAATATGCGAAAATCTTTTCTATAATGTCTAATCCTTCTTCTCTTTTTCTAACAATTACTTCTCGTTTCGTTACCTAAACTCAAGGAATAAGGTGTGCCTAGCCTTGTGGCTTCCAAACATTTGTTTCAGCATTTATTAGTTATTTCCTCCTAAGCTTGCCATCCTATATCAGGCATAATATAGCCTTTTCAAAAACAAAATTAGGTATGATCGCTAATCATGCCAATTTTTCAATTGCCGCAACATTCAACTTACCTACCGGGACAATCAAAGTAGACAACGAAAGTACTTGGCTGACATTATTCCAATCATTGTCTATATTTATTTGTTTAATATTTTGTAATATCATATATTGAAAATGACAATTACACATTTCTGATTCACATTTAAATCAGGTCCATGCATAATCATGCATAATGCATTAGTTTCTTTGGAAGATCCATGCACAGCCACGTCACTCCTTTACCCAATTATTTAAGCGATGCAAAGAAAAGTGATGTAGTACAAACATCAACATGTCAAATAAATACACTAAGATACATGAAAATGTTAATAGATGTTTGACACATCGGGTTGAGTCTTTTTGTTAATATTGGGTTCAAATTTCAGATTTTTCCTTATTGATGATAAGGGATATGTAAATTAGTTCCACATAAATTTTCGTTGAATTTGATATCTTCTTGATCATGCAGATTTCTTAACATAAACTTTTTCTTTAGTAAAAGGATATATCAAAATGGAAGTTCCAGTAGATACACGAAAAATGCTAAGGAAATTAACACTCTTTTTCTAAGTTTTTCTTTATAATTAGTTATAATTTATTGAAATCACCATTTTAAGTAAGTTTTGTTTCTCATAATCATTTTCTCTCCTGATTTATATTAAATAAGAAACAAAATCTACCAATACTAATAATTTCTAATAAATTTTAATTAATCATAAAGAAAATTTTGAAGAAGAATATCAGAAAGAGTATCATTAACATTTCTCTTTAATACATAACATTAGAGTAAAAATACACACCTAATTTGATAATCAAACTAAAACAACATGCTTCAAATTGAAAAAGAAAATTCAACAAACTTCTGAAATTATTTAATCCAAAGATAATCTACTATTCTATTAGAGATACAGTATGCAGTTGATTGGACTGTGATCATGGGATTGACACCAACAGCACTTGGAAGCACACTAGCATCACAAACAAACAACCCTTCAGCTTCCCATGTCTCCCCATTTTCATCAACTGCACCTTCTTTTTCACTGACCCCCATTCTGCAGCTCCCCATTTGATGTGCAGAACAATATATGTTCCATTTCTCACCTGGTGAAAGTGGCCCCTCCATTGGACACACACTGTCCAAAAACTCTTGCACTTCATTTTCACCAATGCCATCACACTTAAGTCTTTGACCATCACTTCTGTGTGTTCCTACCTCAACTGCTCCTGCAGCTATAAGAATCCTCAGTGCTTGTTCCAAGCCAGCCTTCATGTTCTCCTTGTCAACTTCATTCAGCTTGTAGCTGATCCTTCCTTCTGTTGTTACCTGTCCACAAGCCATGTCTCTTATTATTGTGATCAAATGCGAAGTTCTAGGGTAATTCAGCATTCTTTCTTTGAAGTCTTGTCCTGATTCCCAAGGACACAGTGCTGCAAAGGATGCTGGTCCTAGCAAAGGGGTTTCAATTATGGCCCTTGAATCTGAATTGGAGTCTGGTGATGGCACTTTATGGACTGATGTTATTATACCTCCCTCATAGACTTTGCCTTTGAATTCTGAATCATTTGATTCTGGGAAGTATCCCCATGTCATTAGCACAGGGTGGAGATGAAGGTTTTTACCAATGTTCTTATTTTTTAGTCCACTAGAGATTAACAAAGGGGGTGTCAAAAGTGCTCCACCAGCAGAAATTGTCACTTTGGCCTCAATTTGTAGCTTCATTGTGACTCTGCTGTTTAATGTTTTTGCCATCACTCCTAAACATTTCTTCTTTCTGCCATTTCCACTCCTGTTACTTTCCAACAAGAACCTCTCAGCTTTGCATCCTGTTATTATTACTGCATCTCTTTCAACTGCATCTGCAAGCCATGTAGCTTGAGTCCCTTGTTTCTCTCCTTTAGGACAACCATAACCACATGAGCCACAGTAGTGATTCCCTGAAGAGTTTCTTGGCACATAGTCAACTTTGAGGCCAAGATTTTGACACCCTTTTCTCAGCACTTGGTTTTGGAATCCCTCTTGTGAACAGTTTTCAGTGACACCAATCCTTTCACACACATTTTCCATTGCAGAGAGATATTCTTGGCTTGAAAAGAAGGGAAGCTTGTGGCTCTCAGACCACTCTTTTAACACCTTGTGTGGGGTTTTAATGCATGCTGACCAATTAACAGCAGTGCCACCTCCCACTGTTGATCCTGCCAAAACTAGTACTCTTGAGTCCGCAGAAGCAAGGATCCCTCCAGTTTCATATAGTTGATTCATGGAAGGTCCTTCTAGAGATGAATAATCCTGAGGAGTAAAATAATTTCCTTTCTCAAGAACAACCACCTTGCGGCCAGCACTTGAAAGAACTGCAGCTGCCACACCTCCACCACAACCTGAACCAACAACTAGTGCATCACATTGGACTTTGAGGATGTTGTTTTTGGAGTCTAGTGTAACATTAAGGCCTTTATTGGCAAGAGACTGTTGAAGAGTGGAGTCAGATTCATTCATGGTTTCTATAATTCCCTTTTCAAGGGGCCTAGTGTTGGAGGTTTTGGTTATTTTCTCATCAGCTGGTACCTCATATCCAATGGCTTTCCATGCTGGGTTATCACCATTTTCATCAACCTGAAAAAAATTTCCAGAAATTTTCTATAACTGTCCATTTTTCAAAAAAACTTTTAGGCTAAAATAATTCTGGTCAATTTTCTATAACTCAAGTTCCTCATCTTATAATTTGGTTCAATTTTTTGATAAGTTTTAAAAGTTTCACTTTACTCTATTAAAATGTCTCTATTAGACTAAGTGGGCTCTTCCGTCAATTTATTATAATAACTTAGTCAACTTGGTAACACTAGACAAACTTTAAGAGATATCACATCAAATCAGCCTTGACAAGTTATCTAAAATTAACGCAAAAAGTGTTCAATTTTAGCCAAATGTGATCAAGGCTCAATTTACCAAGTTAGATAAATAATAAGAAACCAAGTTGATTTTTCTGTTAATTTACTATAATGAAAGGATCAATTTGGTCCAATAGAGTCACTTTAGTATTTTAAGGAACTAAAGTGAAACTTTTTAAACATAAAGGATCAAGTTAAAAACAAAAAATAAAATGGACTAAAAATTATATTTTAGTCAGTTTTTAGCATGTTAAGTAGTCTAGTATGATTTCACTATGTGCAGAATAAGAGAACTTTGGACCAAGGCTGAATAATACCCAAGAGAAAAAAACAAAGAGGCACAAGATTTTGATGTAAGCAAAGGTCAGTCTAATGGGTGTGAGGAACCTATGCTTCAGCCACTTCTGCATAATCTTTTCTCTTTTCTCCAAAGATATGTTTGAGAAGTTGTTGATATAGGGCCCTTTTTCACCAAGACAGAGGAAACCACAGAGCAACAAGGTGCCCAACCTTGTTGCCAGCAGCCATAAAACCACTCTAATCAGTATTACTGCTTCAATTAAACTTCTCTTAGTTATCATCTCAGCAACCTGTTGCCATTGAAAATGAAACAGGATATATGTGAGATATGAAGAATTTAGACAAAAGATTATTCAACTAATTTAACAAACATTACAATCACATTGTTCAAGTTCAGCTTAAAGAGTTTTTAAAATAAATACCACCACATAAACGGATTCTACCAATATGGTTGGAAAAAAATGGGAATCTAAAATGTATCACAGTTGCACCTACATTAAAATGAAATAAATCGATTTTAGAAAGAAAAAAATTCAATAGTACGGGGCCTAACCTAGACTAAAATAATAACTACCCTGGCCCTTAGTTTCACCACTTGGCTCTGAACTTTCTAATGCTTCATCATAAATTCATTGTGACGGTGAGTGGTTGCAAATAAAAAAAAAAAGAATAAAACTAGTTGAAATTATACTGAATAAATGAAGAGAAAATAGGCTATACATTAATAATATAGAACAATTTTACCATTCCGATTACAAACTAATTAGCATATATATAATAACTATTTTAAAAATCATATAAACGATATATAATATAAAAATTTTACACTATCAATAATGGTCATTAAATTTATAAATGAATCCATTGATTTGGTTCGACACTAATGAGTCACCTTTGGGATAACATAGTAATACAGGGAATTGCTTATCTGTGAAGCAGGCAAGGGTGTAGCGAAATGTTTCACTGTTTCAGCGCTTCTCTCGGTAAGATGAAATGGATTTCAATTAACAAAAATTAATAAAATAATTGTAGAAGATAAGCCAAATATTAATCCTTAAATTCTAGTAGATTAATGTTGTAATATGTTAAATTGAATCAAAAGTGAATGTACCAGTAACTAGGACACAAACTCATTCTAATTTTTTTCTCTCCCTTATTGCAGAAATATATGAAATGCCACATGAACTTCCTAAGAAAAAAACCAAATTATTTGAAAACGGTTCTTTTTCAAGTACATGACAAGGACACACTCACATACAGTAATAAGTAGCTGCCAGGCTGCAATGCACAATCTCAGTTATTATGTTACTTTTTCAGGTATAAGGTCTAGTGATATTGGGATCACATTTAATGAACTCTAGTATACACAGTTACATGTATCAATCCTTCAATTTCATTGCGAGATTCCCAAGTCTGATAAAAGGGTGAATATCAATCTGGATTTTGCAATTACTTTCTTTCACTTATTAGTATTTGAAACCATTTAAATCCTCATATTTATGTGATCATGATTCATGCAGGTACACACACATTAACAACATGCACAACTGCCTGGATTTGTGTGATATGCACATGGTAACTAAGTGGGTCCCACTTATGCACTCAAAGCTGTTTCTTGCATACCGGGATTTCTTGCAAAATCAGAACAAAAAAAATAACACAGAAGAAGTGAGGAAGAAACTTTTAATTGTATACTTATAATATACTAGTATACTATAATATTACAGGATAAATTGTATTTTAAGTTTCTTAATTTTTGGTCAAAATTTATTTTAGTCATATATAAAAAAAGACCAAATTCGCTGATTATAAAAAATATGAGAACCAAAATCATCATTCTTAAAATATAATGATCTAAGACCAAATTTAACCAAAAATTAAGAGACTTAGAAACATATTTCAACCTTTATTATATATTCATACCTCATGAGGGATTGGATAGCGAGAAGCAGAAATGTCCAAGAAGGACTGAAGACTCTTATTGCTAGAATCATCATCATCATGGTCTTCCTTTCTGATCTTCAGAGCATCCATAGTCAAAGGAGGCAACACAACCTCACATATGCTTGCTAGTGACTCCATCTCAGCAGCAGAAAATCCATGTTTATATTTGCTATCTCCTCTCCCTCCCCTTAACAAAGGATGACACTCTTTTCTCATATCTCTTTTAATTTCTCTCTTTGATCACTTATGATGTTGTTGAATTGTTGACCACCAGCTTAGTATGGCTGAGTACCTTATGCGAGAAGAACTATATGATATGAAAGGGTTTAATGGATTATGTGTACAAACATGCATGTATTTATATACACAGAGAAATAGAAATAGAGAATAACAATGATTTAGGTGAAAATAATTGTGGGGAGGTTGAGGGGGAAGAAAATGAAGAAAAAAAAAAGTACATGAGATGTAATTGACCATAAAGTTTTTGTTTATTATTACCTTCATATAGTTTATACATTTTGCGTTGTGGGGCATCAAGGAGTCGGTGGCCCCACTCTCATTAACTTTCGAAATTTTCTATATCACACCTTCCATCTGTTCTGCCCAACTTCTATATAGACATTTATTAATGAATATGTAACTATTTAAAGAATGTCTAATATCTTTACTTTTTACTACTAACTAAAATTTCGATATAGACATTTGTTTATGAATGAATATGAATTTATAGAATGTTTAACATGCTTTTACTAATAAATAAGTTGTTTTTAGAAGTTAGAAAAGATTATTAATATTTTTCTTTTGTCATACGTCAAAAGATCAAGGATAACCTTAATCTATTGGTAAACTAATTTCGTTTGTAATGTATAGTTATTAAAAGAAATTTTGTAAACAAAGGGAATCAAATTCCTTCTTCATGTGAACATAACTAAATCTTACACCATTGTGTAATCATATGGATAAAATATTTCTAATATTTTAGTTATAATAATTTTTTCCTTTTTTTTAATTAATGTCTTTACCATACACATTAAAAAAATTATTTGTACATTACTTTATCTCAAATTTTCAAAACTACCCATGAGAAAAGAATTAAACTATAATATCTTTGATATTTTGTATAAAATTGAAATTTCAATTTGTTAAATTACAAAAGTCAGTCTTAATTATCTAGAAACATGTCCATTTTTTTTATTAAAAAAAAGTACAACAAATAATTAACAAATTGGTATAAAAAAAAAGCCTTAGACAGATCACATGGGTTTTAAATTTATTTGTATGCAACTTTTATTGCTGATAAATGATAATAAACGGTAGGGTGTTCGTGGTCTATATTGGATCGGTTTTGAAGCAAAAAATCATTCGATCCAATCTCTTCAGTTTGGTCATTTGATTATTCATTCGGTTTGAATTTTTTTCAGATCCGATCCAATCCAATCCAATTTTTTTCAGTTTGGATTGGATCGATTTTCGGTTTTTAAAAAGGTCTAAAAATAAAATTTATGAGACTTATTTTTATTAAAATAAGGAGTGTCTAAAATGAACAAACATATTCATTGGACAAAAACAAACATCATTTTCTAGTTTTCATTGGACAAACACGTTTATTGGACAAAATAAGAAGCATATTGGGTTTTTGATTTTTGGGATATGATGAGGAATAGACTCAAATAGGTAAAGGGTAAGGTAAGGTTTATAATTGGATCGGTTTGGATTGGATCGATTTTCACTAGCCAAATCAAAAATCGATCCAATTCAGTGAAAATTTTCAATTTTTTTTTTCAGTTTTCGATTTTTCAATTTTTAGTTATTTCGGTTATCGATTTTTCAGTTCGGTAAGTATACAGTTTGCATAGGTTTGGATATGATGAACACCCCTAATAAACTGTCCATTTTTATTTTTTGACCATATCCATCGAGAGAATATGTAACAACTAAGAAGAGACTGTTTGAATTTCAGTTGGCACGAATTTCAGTTACTTCTCAAACGTGCGGAGCGTTATATTTTATCTCAACTGATTCCATAACACAAATTTGACTATTCCAAACTAAACAAAATAAAGTCATTAATTTAAATTGTTGATAAAAAAGTTAATCATTAACATTTTAATATATTTATGACTTACTGTATATGTAATTACTCATAATAATTAACTTAATTTTTTCATTCATAATAATCTTATTTATGGTAAAAAAAAATAATCTTATTTAAACAAATGATTTTACTGCACTCAAGTAAGATAATGTCTCTTAGAATTCAAATGTACTTTATTAAATAGTAAATAAAACTTGTTAACTATAATAATATTAGGGTTTTTTTTTATCAGAAGAATAACATTAGTTTAAGATCAAGTGAAACTAGATTTAATTTGGATCTTTCTAAGTTCTATACAACAACTTTTTATACTAATGAAATTGATATATTCATATTATAGAAGTTATATATATATAATATTATATCATCCTATTAATTTTAAATCATATATTTATATTGATAAATTATATTTTATTAAACAAAAATTAACTGAAAAATATGTGATGTGTAATGGTGAAAATTTTAATATTAATACTGAGAGAGAGAGGTTCTTTCCGTCAAATTGGAGGTGACGACATTAACGTAGAAATTCCAACGATTTCATTTGCAAATAGCTAGTGACGCTTAGAGGGAGGGATTTGAAGATGGCTCTATGACACGAATACCAGAACTCTCTCGGTGGGTGCTTGATCAGCACTACAACAAATATGGTTAGGGTTTTTCATTTTACTTGTAGTAATCGAATATTTCAAGATATTCATTCATGTATCATGTTCAACTAATTGAATTGTATTACAGATAGAGTTAGTTTATGTTTAGAGTTTAAGATGTGTTTATGTGATGTATGAACGACAACGTATTCCCTTGGATAGTTTTTAATCTCCGTCTCGTGTTTCCTTAAAAATGTTGAGCTTATAAAACAAAGAATTTAATGCATTTGAATGGTTGGTTCTTATATTTCTCACATTCGAAGGTTTATGAACGCATGAATGCATGAATTAATAACTTATCCCTATATTTTCTTTTTAATTGAGTCTATGTGAAGAGGGAGCAAAGGGGCACAAAAGACGTAGGCAAGGGAAGTCAAGAATACGATTGGACATATGTGGTAGAAAGTTAATAATACGTGGATGATATATGCAATTGTTATGTGGCAAGATTTAAGTAAAGTGGGGGTGATAATATTACTCATATATACGAAAAGGAAGTGTTGATATATATATTCATTTCTGCGAGATTTGATGATCTGTTTTCTGCAGTACGTGTGTGTATATTGATGTTATGTAGGGCTTAATAAGTGTATTTTTTAGGTGAGAAGTGAGAATTTCTGGTATAATCTTTCATCAGAATATGTATGATCAACTATTTGGCACATCTTGTGCTTGTGAATATATTTGCTTTGCTGATAAATAAGAACATGCTGTTTAGATTTAATTATCTAATATTTTAACATGTACATGCATTGTATAATATAAATATTTATTTTATACAACTAAAATTTATAATAAATACATATTTTCAATATATATAAATTATTTTATATTTAAAATTTGTAATTAATAAACATTTTTGTACTTATAAACTATATTTTATATTTATATTGAGATATATTAAATTTTATTTTCTACAATGACAGAAACAACATCGGTCATGGAACCGATGCAAAATCACCGTTTAATCGACATGAACGAATCCCTTCTTGTAGTTGTGACTCGTGGGCTTACAGCACAAAAACAAATAATATAATTTCGATATCTATAATTATTTATGAAGATAATAATTTTTTATGTACATATTTTTATATTTATTTTATTTTTATAATTATTTTCACAAATCACTCATTAAATTTTATTATTATTTTATTTAAAAAACATGAAAAAACAACTTCGTTGTCTCTAATTCCCCTAATGATTATAAAAATCATATTTTTATGTTGTACGCATCTTTTTATATATTAAAATAATACAAAACCTACTTAATATTCACTAATTTTCTATAATTAGGGTTGATACGGTTTTGATATGACTGCCTAATTCGTTTAGTCTATTAAAAAAGAGTTGAGTGAGCTAATATATTTGGCCATCCTATTTTTTTTGGGGACTAAAATCAACCTAATCTATTTTTGGTAATTAGTCCATTTTATCATACAAAATAAGTCTGGTTTGACATGGGAACCCCTTTAACCCTCTAAATAAAGTGGGGTGAACTAATGTTTTTAACCCATTTTGTAAAGTGGATTATTTCAATTTCACCCATTTTCTTTTGAGTTAGGATCAATCTAACTCAATTTTTTAATGAGATGACTTATTTTGCAGATCCCTATCCATAATTCATTGGAATTATTCTATTTTTTCATAACTTTAATTCTTACAAAATTGATAGATGACAAACTACTGATTTCCCTATTTTTAGGGGTCATAGATTGGTTATTATCTCCTTAAATAGACACCTAATTAAGCATCCATGAGTTGTCTTTTTTCAATTAGTTAAACTTTGTCTGCATATGAATATATAAACACAAAATTAAATTTCGACAGCGATTAATCTTTTTGTCTCGTGTTAGGCTTAATTCCAAACACCTTTTTTGTTAGGAAATGATTAGATGATAAAAAAAAAATACTATTTCAATTGAAAAAAGAGTGAGTCAACATTTTTCTTTCTTGTAATTGAACACGGAATGGGAAAACCATAAAAGTACAATAACCGATGATCCATAATTTTTTCTAAATAATTATAATATTTCTAAAAAATATAAATATCATAATTTTTTTATAAAATACATAATATCATGATAAAAAATAATTTAAATACTTAAACTTTTATAAATTATAATTTTTTTATGCATTTTCATTGAAATTGTTATGTGATTATTCTATTGTCAGTATTATAAAACAAATCTTATCTATATATGTAATAAAAAATTATTTAACAATTCATCTTCTCCCATAATTACACATTTTATTATTTGTAAAATTAATTACAAAGAAATATTTTAAATAATAAACTCCCTTAATCTATTTCTTACTCTATTTGAAAATTGGGATGAAATTACTTAGATAAAAATTTGTAATATAAATTAGTAAATGAATCTTT
>PYAF01004918.1:858657-876126 GCA_007407185.1 Glycine tomentella
TTCAAGATCACTGGAGGAACTTAGTCTTACCTTAATTGAAGCGAAAACTAGCTTAAAATTGTTTTTAAGGTAGTAAACAATAGTTCAATGTATTGGGTTGTACAGGTTTATGCAAGCTAAATCAACTGATTTTTTCCGGCAAAAATAAGCCAAACCCAATGGCCTAACAGCCCTATTGATCCAACAAAAATAAAGAATTGGGATTCTAAAATTCAAGAAACACAGGTTCAAGCAAACTAAAAAACACAACTGTACCGACACAAAAACCAACCTAGTGGGACTTGAATAGGAGTGTTGATAAAAAAAATATACAAATATAACATTTGGCAAGATAGATATACTAAAATTTATATAAGTTAGGAGTGCTAGCTTGAGTTTGGTAATCTAATTTTTTTAGACAATGTGACGCCTCCCAAACTTCAGTTGTTGCTTCCTATATATACTCACAGTATTGATTCATGTACTTTTTATTATATTATGAAAAAATCATTCTAAATGCAAAATCCATTTTAAAATGAATTTTTCATAATGTAATGGGAAGTGCAATGTAATGCACAAAGTGTAATCCCAAACTTAAGACTCCATCCACTTTCCTATTGGGTTCACATTCCATAGCTTAATAATGGCTTATGCTAAATACGCCTTCCGTTTATACTTTTACACCCCCTTTGACTTATTGAAAAATAATAAAAAATAGGAGGTGTACAAGTAAAGATGGGGTGTGTTTAGCCAAATCCCTTAACAATTTTAAGTGTAAAGTGAGGGTAACTATTATTAGTTATATAAAGGTCATTATAATTTAATTATTATGATATGCTTATTATTTTCTTGTTTATATAATCTAAGAGAACATACATAGAACTCATCTCATAAGAACATGAGTTCGATTCTCGTTGTCGATGTGAGGATCTCCCTATTGGATAATATATGAGTGTAAGAGTTCTTTGAGTCTTAAGGTCTGTCTTGATCTTAGTAAACTTTCAAGATCTAACTTACCTAAACTTTTTTTATCAAAAAGAAAAGTACATACATTTTGAGAATGACATTAATTTCATGTGAGAATGAACATAATAAATCTAAGTCATCTAATCACACATAGATAATCAATACTTAAAGTTGAGAAAAGAGCCTATGAGCATATTTGTAGTGCGATTTTACATTGTCGTCTAATTACGTACAAACTTCCTTTAGTAAGTTTATTGACTTTACAATAACAACTTTACAAGTCAATGGTGATTTCTAATTAGTTATTAGTATGAAAAAATTACATTCATAGTATTTAATCATTAAACCCTTTAAAGTTTACATGTTTCTTTAAAAAAATAATGTTAACCACTTATAATAAGATCTTATGATCTATTCTTTTCATTCATAATATAGATACATCCATTATCATCTAATATACAAATTCCAAACTAGTGATGTAACTATATATATTCCCTTCTAAAATATTCACTCTCAATTTATTCCTCTTTTAGGAGTCATTTCCATCTTCTCAGAACTTCCAATACACATCATATTAATAAAGCATCCATCAACATATGAGAATAATATTCTTCCTTGATTTATTTTCCTTATTTCTGAGCAGTAGCTACTTGAGCATCTTCAATATGGAGTGAGAATCAGGCTTCGAATTAGCATGTAAAATGAAGGAATTCATCAAAAAGTAAGAGTAGAAGTGACACCATTATTACTATAAGGATATATTCTTGCTTACACCCAAATGAACAGAATAAATGAATTCCCGAAGTTGACATATGAAGCAATATTTGCACCCCGAAAAATAAAAGTATTTTACACGATCAATTGAAGAGGAAGGTGAAACCATCATGAGCCGCAACATGAACAATTTCACACCTTTGCCGGGGCCATGGCAAAGAGGTTTTAGATCCTTTGATGACCACTCTTTGAATCATCGTGAATCCAATGAGGTGCCTGTGTTTTACAGATCTCACTCTACTCATGTAACCGTAAGTTTATTCTATTATTGTTTTAGTGACATGATTTTTAGGACATGATGACACAGAAACGAAAGGCAAACTAAATTCATGTTTGTGTAGCAGAGATTGGAACTATCATTGTTTGAGGGTGATAGTTTGTATATAATCTTGGTTCATAATATTAGCAGGATGGTAGAAGTTCAGGTGTATTAGCTCGACAACGATTTTCGGACTTCAGAAATCCTTTAGGATTCCACAGTATACCAAAGTAAGGCCAAGTTGCGTACTAATTTGCTTATGTATTTAGACATATGAATGCATGTTTCAATTTCTATAAATTTCACATAATTAGATAGTAAGAATTAGGTTTGATGCGAGTATGGCCATTGAGGAGAAATCTAGTTATAAATATTTCCTACAAATTCAGGATTTCACAATTTGTTAATTGGTAAATGAATTAACAATCAAATACTATTATCTAGGAATCCAAAAGGAAGACACAAGAACCTAATTTTTGGTAGTAATGAAATTCTTTCTCTAGCAGGACAAAAAATAAACACTATGATTGGAATTCCATATTAAATATCAACCTCTCCCCACCCCTCCATGATATGCTTATGCTATTTAGTTGCATGAACTTGTAATTTTTAGGCTTAAGGGTGGAACAAAACTGTAGCTAATTTACCAATTTTTTAGCAATTTGCAGTTTTCCAGCACCACCACCTAGAAGACAACAAATTCATGCTCACAATAAGGATATGGGAAGGCTAAGAAAGATTTTCCTTCACCCCCCTCAAAGACCCACATTCCAAACAAGCACACAAGCTCTCCCAGGGGTAGAAATTACCAAATCAACATCTTTGAGCAAGCTTAAGAAAGTAGTCTATGACCCTCCCCCAAAGAGGTATGCTAGGAAGGTGAGCTTATACTACAGAAACAATGCTGCAAAGCCTTTGAAAAAGAAGCAGAGAGAAGATGATGAAGATAGCAAGAGTTGTGTTATTTGTTTAGAAGATTTTGATCCAAGTGAAGAGGTGATGTTCACTCCATGCAAGCACATGTTTCATGAGGATTGTATAGTACCATGGCTAACAAGTAAGGGCCAGTGCCCAGTTTGTAGGTTTGTGATTTGTGAGATTGGAAGGGGGAATCATTCATCCTTTAATAACAATAATATTGCAAATTTGGAACCTAGCAACTTGATTAATGGAGAGCTTTTGTCAATTTTGAGGGCCATGGAAGAAGCTTTTCAATTGGGAAGTATGACTTAGTAGTGTACACACAAGAATTTGCTAGAGTTGGGAGGATGATTTATTTGTAGCTTATTCCAACATATACAATGAATGTTTTTCTTTTTTGACACAACATATACTGTGAAATTTGATAGGTAGAACTTGTGAGTGATATAAAAATTAAAGAGATAAGATTGGAAACTAAGTTGTTATCCCATATTTTTCAGAGTATACTTTAAAGTTATGCATGCATTTATCTATTGACCCCTGGTCTGTTTTTCACAACTTGAACCATAACGCTTCGTTGTTGATCTTAATAATATATATATATATATATATATATATATATATATATATATATATATATATAAACATTTGTTGATTCTTCTCCTAAATGCAATCATATTGATTAAATATACAAATCTAATCAAATCATCATGCAAGCTATGCACTTTCGGCTTATAAATATGGATTATGTACATTTACCATTTTTTATAGTAATATTATATAGATACCCATATATAATATATACCTATTTGATATATTTATTTTTTTCTATTAAATCATATTACCTATCATATTTATATTTTTTTTCTTTCAAGATGTCACCTAACATAGGAGTATTTATATAACTTTGTTTTATTCATTGAAAAAATTAACTATGTAGAAAAAGTGTAATAGGATCAAAATGAGTATATATAACCCAAATAACTTAATATATGGTGTGAGCGAGCCTTGTTTTGAAAACTCATCTTCATTTTAATTTTAGTTCAACTCAGACCGAAATTTGACTAGTCAATCTAAGCTAGGTGCACAACTTTTTTTTTTAAAAAAAAATTATAATTTTTTATCCTCATTTATTTGTATTAAATTTATTATATTAAGTTAGATTCTTATGTGAAAATATATAAAAAGATATTTAAATATAATAAACATTTTGCTAAAATTTTATCTATAACTTATTGAATTTGATATATTATATGTTAATGCAAAAGCATATAATCTATAATTATTAATAAAGATTATCCTTAGTTATTGTACACATTTTTGTAGATTATTTTCTTTTCTAACTAATTGTAAAAATAACCTAAAATCAAACAGTTATTATAAAAATAACTTCTAGATCTCAAACACAATTATTAAAAAAAATAACTCCTCCAATGGGACAGTTATTCACATCTTTTAATTATTTTTATTTTCAAATTAAAACTAAAAATAAAAGAAATTAGTAGTTGAGGCACATAGTGTCTGCTTCCAACTAGTATTAAATAATGTTAATATAACATGTAGTCAGATACTGATCATGCAATATTGATAGTATAATTATAATGATACACAATATGCTAAAACATGACAAATAATTATTACGTTGATAATATGAATCAAAACATTTTTTTTAAGATAGTCCATAAATCAACCATTGTGTTGAATTAAGTTTACAAAAATTTTATTTGTAACATGACCCAAATTATCCCAATTAAAACATTTGGGCCCCTTTGCAGAGAGTCCAATGGTTCTGTCTGACTCAAATTGTGAAATTGACACCAACAAAATGGAAATTACTTAATACAAACCTTTTTTGCTTGGCGTATCCCAAATTATCTACTATCGCCTTTTTATGCTTTCTTATTTTTCCACGCAAAAGCCTAGCTTTCTCTCTCCCACTTCCTCCTCCCTGAACCTTCAAAGTGTGGGCCAACACCACTCACTCCTTCTTGCAACCTTGTCACTCTGCCACCAACTTCCACAGGTTTGTGCACACCACCCAACCACGACATTATCAATCGTGTGCCATAATCACCTTCGTATCACCTAGATATGCTCATGTAACCGCTGCCACTATGTCACCTTCTCGATTTACAAATTGGTCAATCAATAATATATTTTTTTGGTATTACTAATCGGTTAATCCATATTAAAAAAAATGCATTATGGATACCAATCCATAATGTATTTGGATTACGAATTTCTTAATCTATAACATCATAACAACAAAGGTTGCGAGCTAACAAAACAACTGCTTATCATGGTGGTTTCAATTAGGAAGTTTGTGCAGACTTACGGTGACTCTTTACTGTCAAATTAGGTGGCACTCACATACTCCATAGTAACCCTAGCACCCATTCTTAGAATGGAATTAAAAAAGGGTGAAAATGTCCACTCAAATGCTTTATTATTTCCAATGGGATGCACCAAGAAAATAATAGGTTGCATTAAGTAATTGCCCAACAAATTGGGTGTGTAGATCCGAAAAAAAGAGCAACCCGCAACGTTGTCGTTTCGGTTCCGCTTTATAACAGTCGCAATTCACAAACTTCGTAACCTTCTTTGTTTTGGGTTCTCGTTAACTCTTTCTTCTCTTAACTCTGCCGCCGCAACGCCCCCAAATCCAATGGTACAATGCTTTCTCTCTTTCCTTTCTTCTTCTTCCGAAATCAAATTAACTTTTTTCATAAACTCGAATTTTCTTTACATTTTTTTTTAATTTATAGTTTATTGTTAATTGGAATTGGAATGAACTTGATTTCAGGCTTCAGAGAAGAAACTTTCGAACCCAATGAGAGAGATAAAGGTGCAGAAGCTCGTCCTCAACATCTCCGTTGGCGAGAGTGGAGATCGTCTCACCAGAGCCGCTAAGGTTTCTCTTCAAACCTCACAGCATCCACTTCTTTTTTTTGGATTTTTTTAAAAATTTTTAATTCTATTTTTCTTCTTGTAGGTGTTGGAACAGCTTAGTGGCCAAACCCCTGTGTTTTCCAAAGGTTAGTTCTCAATAAGTTTGTAAATGGGGTAGTTCAGTAATGATGGTAATGGACATAGATCTAAAATATGTGTTCATTGGAAGCTTTTGTTTTTAAATTAATTTGATCATTTTTCTCATTCTATCATTTTTTTTAAAATATAGATTGCTGGTAAAGTGGTTTTTGTAGAATTCTCCCCCCAGATTTAGGGTAGTCTATTTTAGGTTTTTTAATTGAAGGTTCAATTTTTTCTTTAATTACAATGTCAAGACTCACAGGGCTGATAGCAGAGAAGTAATGGTAGTTTGAGTTTCGTAATTTTCGTTAATTGCAATAATCAAGTGGGAACCTGTTCTGTGGGTAAAATCAGAATAGTTGTGGGTTTATTGAAAGCATTATTAAGTTTCCTTCAGTAACTTGATTCATAAATTTGCGGAAAAAGTGAAAATGAGGACTCTGATATCCTTGAGTGCATGTCTTTTATCTGCTTAATTTAATTTAAACCATGTTTCTAAGTCCAAAGGATAGAAAGAATAGTCTATTGCTCTGCGAAATATTTTAAATAGTTTGTTTTACTATTAGTGTATGATAAAGGTTATTGTATACTGGATACGCATGGCTGTTTTTCACTGTTGAATGGTAAGAAAT
The DNA here is from genome assembly GCA_007407185.1 of Glycine tomentella. Taxonomy (NCBI): domain Eukaryota; kingdom Viridiplantae; phylum Streptophyta; class Magnoliopsida; order Fabales; family Fabaceae; genus Glycine; species Glycine tomentella. The sequence continues at coordinate 865,219 of PYAF01004918.1, forward strand.
CTTTTTCCTCCGCTTGGTTTTGACAGCAAGGTACACTGTTCGTTCCTTTGGGATTAGAAGAAATGAGAAGATTGCATGTTATGTCACTGTCAGAGGTGACAAGGCGATGCAACTTTTGGAGAGTGGTTTGAAGGTGAAGGAGTATGAACTTCTCAGAAGGAACTTCAGTGATACTGGTTGCTTTGGCTTTGGTATTCAGGAGCATATCGATTTGGGAATCAAGTAAGTTGAAGAACTCTTGGATTTTATGCTGTTGTTTTTACTTTTGCCTGAGGTAAACATTTTATGACTGAAGGGAAGTTGATGATTTGTATAGGTTGTTGTGTGCATAATTCATATTCAAAATTTTGGATATGACATAACATATCTCTTCCCCTTTATGCTGCATTCCACTTTTGACTTGAACCAAATGCTAACTGGTTTATAAAATGGTAGTTTCAGAATTTTCTTTGTTGTTTTGGACTTTGGTGCTTATATGAAATCTGTTTTTGATGATTTTGAGGAAGCAGGACTTGCATTAGTTAGGTTGATTTGTTAATTAGTTTTTAGGCTTGATGGTATGTCTAATTGATTGACCGGCTTTGCAAATTGCATGCTGTCTTTAAATGACATTGTCAAGTCTCACTCTTGGATTCATTCGCTTGTCATGTCAACTAACTTTTGGTTAATTTCCCCTCATGTTTGATTATGTTTTCAATTTCTTTGATTATGAAGATTTCAATTTACACATATTGGTCCTTGACTGTTGACTCTGCTTCAGGTATGATCCTTCAACTGGTATTTATGGAATGGACTTCTTTGTTGTTCTGGAGCGTCCTGGCTATCGTGTGGGACGTCGCCGAAGGTGCAAGTCCCGTGTTGGAATTCAGCACCGGGTCACAAAGGAGGATGCTATGAAGTGGTTCCAGGTGAAATATGAGGGAGTGATCCTTAACAAGTCTCAGGCAATTGTTTAGTTAGATTGAGTTCATTTTAGGGGAGTGTGTTATCAGTTTCGTCAACTATAGTTCGATCTTTCTGGGATAGTATCTTAATTTTGAGGCGGTTTTGAATCAGTGTTTATCATTTCAGTTTTGTGATGAAGCACATGGATTAACAATAGCCCTTTTAAACGACACTTTTATTGCAACAAGAACATGTGAGACACTTTAAAATGCATTCTCTTTATTGATTATTTATTGAAAATGATCAAATTTTGTGCGTCTTATGTCATATTTAATGATTTTCTCATGATTTTATAGTTTTTAACAAGTTCCAACCCATTAGTGTGTTTTGAAGTAGTGTGGTACAGTGTGTTCCTAGCACTCTTCCCCTAAATACCAAACCATTGCAAATTCATGCTATTGACATTCAATAATCAATAGTAACTCGGCTACATTGGGGCAATATGTTGTTGCACTGCATCTTAATTATGTTTTAAGAATAAGTTTATTTTTTGTTGAAAATATTTTTATTCGAAACTCTATTTAATAAGGAAAAATGAGGACAAAAAATGAATCGAAACAAAGTTTGAGTTTATGTGATTTTATGATAGTACATATGCTTTGGAGTTAGTACATATGCTTTGGAGTTTGGTCACCTACCTGATTAATTAAATTTTTATATTTTGTTATTCATCGTGATATTGGTGTAAAATGTTTATAAGATTTTGTCAAGAAATTTGAGTGACACTTATAGGAGAATCTCTTCTCAAATGTCAATCATGTTTTTCCTCCAGAAACTGACGAATCAATGACATTTTGGGCGTGGGCAGTTGATTTTTTTTTTCTTTCTGGATGGCTAATTGATTTAATACAGTATAATTTATTTTGCAAAAATAATTTATTAATGATAATTTTGATATTGTTTTTTATATAAAGACGAATCAATGACATTTTGGGCGTGGGCAGTTGATTTTTTTTTTTTCTTTCTGGATGGCTAATTGATTTAATACAGTATAATTTATTTTGCAAAAATAATTTATTAATGATAATTTTGATATTGTTTTTTATATAAAGGTGATTGTTTTATTTTCATAATGTACATTGATAAAAGTTTAATATCCGCAATTAATTGACTCTTCTACAGTAATTTTGGCCAACTCATCTAAATTTCATTCAAACAAGAAATACATTTGCACAAAGAATTATTAAGGCACATGAGATAAGGGGAGAAAATGTGTGCTACAGCACCATAATTCAAAGGGTACCTGTGTATGTCAAATTCCACATGTCAAACGAAATCAGGCACTAATGCTACAACTAACAGATTTTATTCAATGCAAAGAATGAACGAACCTGAATAAAAACCAAAAGAAAAGATATTCTGTAATCTGTAACCATGCCCTGATGTGTATTATGTGTTGGTTGGTCGTTATTTTGTTTTCTAACATAGCAGACAAAACTTTAGTCATTAGCCTAATGAATTTTGATTATGTAGCAACGCATCTTAGACGGAACAAAACTAATCTGTTCATCAAATAATAATAATAATAAAATAACAACAGCATGAACTACCAATCTAAATGAGTAAATTGAAGGTAACTTGCCCGGGCAGGGATCTCAATCAGAAAGCAACATGCATAGATATTCAGATTAATAATTCCATAAAATAAAGTTTATGATCTCTATATAAACCACCAGAGTCTTTCTCATCAATGCATACCAAGTTAACATCTCTCTCTACAACAGAATCTTACCAAACCCTCTCTTCCAAAACTCATTAAACTTTTTGCTGATAAGAAATGGCTTTCACATGCCAAAAGCAGCACATGCTAGCTCTATTCCTCCTCCTTGCAGTTGCGATTTCACAGGTGATGTGTCGCAAGCTGCACGAGACATCGATGCGAGAAAGACACCAACAATGGATGACCGAATTTGGAAAAGAGTATAAGGATGCTGCAGAGAAGGAAAAACGTTTTCAGATATTCAAGGACAATGTGGAGTTCATAGAATCATTCAATGCTGCTGGCAACAAACCTTACAAGCTTGGTGTTAATCACCTTGCTGACCTTACAGTTGAGGAATTCAAGGCTTCCCGTACTGGATTCAAGAGGCCCCATGAGTTTAGCACAACAACATTTAAGTATGAAAATGTGACTGCTATTCCTGCAGCCATAGACTGGAGGACAAAAGGAGCTGTTACTCCTATCAAAGACCAAGGTCAATGTGGTAAGATAAAGAACATCATATAATAAGTACTTTATTATGTTCCATAACCATCATTATTTCCTTCATCTCATTTTATGTGACACATTTAAAATATTTCTGCTTCAATTTTTTTATCACTTTAAAATATCAAAAAATACTAATTACTTTTATTTCAATAATATTCTTACTACTGCATTGATTAGTCCTTCTAGTTCTACTACTGCAATACATTTTTGGCAATATTATTATTTTAGTCAAATATTGTTTTGTTTTTAAGATGTGAGCATTAACATTAGACAACAGATAAGATAGATAATTGAAAGTATTATCATTAAGTTCATACAGTTTATCCTCTGGGACTAAAAGACCCATGGCTTGTATAACTTTAAGGGATAAACAAGTTTAATTTAGAGAATCTTTAAAGATTAAAAATATATTTAAACTTTAGTTATATTTTCAGAGAGCCACAATTTTTTTAATGTATTGAAACCCGAATTTATTAATGTTTTACAACAATTCCGTTTGAAAAATTATAGGAAGCTGCTGGGCATTTTCAACTATAGCTGCAACTGAGGGTATCCACCAAATAACTACAGGAAAACTAGTTTCACTCTCAGAGCAAGAATTAGTGGATTGTGACACAAAAGGTGTAGACCAAGGATGTGAAGGTGGTTACATGGAAGATGGATTTGAATTCATTATAAAAAATGGTGGAATTACCAGTGAGACTACCTACCCCTACAAGGCAGTTGATGGAAAATGTAACAAAGCAACTTCTCCAGTTGCACAAATTAAGGGATATGAGAAAGTTCCTCCCAATAGCGAGAAGACACTTCAAAAAGCCGTGGCTAACCAACCAGTGTCAGTTTCTATTGACGCAGATGGTGCAGGTTTCATGTTTTACTCTAGTGGAATTTACAATGGAGAATGTGGGACTCAGCTAAACCATGGTGTTACTGCAGTTGGTTATGGCACAACAACTAATGGAACAGATTATTGGATTGTGAAGAACTCATGGGGCACACAATGGGGTGAGAAAGGATATGTAAGGATGCAACGAGGTATAGCTGCCAAGCATGGTTTATGTGGAATTGCCTTGGATTCATCTTATCCCATTGCTTAAATAGTTCAATTATGTAAATTGTGCTTCATGTTATATATATATACACACACATTGTTATCCCCTAGAGGATATATACTAAATGTTATTTAACTTCCTAGCTAGGTATGTATATAATCTTTGGAATTCCGAAAGGATGGAAAAGAAATTGCTTGAAACATCATGAGAGTGAAAAAAAAATTAAACCTGAAATGAAAATAGGAAAACAAATAAGCATATGAATCATAACATGGCATGACTCAAATGCATAATAAGGCTCACCTTAAAATCCTATAAAAAAAAAGACTTAATTGTAAATTTGACCAATCAACTTTTATTATTTTGTAAATTTTATTATCCAAATTTTATTTTAAAAAATTTTACGGCCCAAATTTTAAATTTTTGTATATTTTATTATCGCTAACAAAAGATGGATAATTTTGACTTTTGATACTGATTGTAATTATCACCAATGTAAAAAGTAATTTTTTACATCAATTATAATCATTATCCATGTAGAAAGTTGTTTTTTTTATATCAATTATAACTATAATCAACATACAAAAATATAGAAAAAAATATTTTTTACATATTTTGTTACTGAGATGATGATAAAATGCACAAAAGTAAAAAAAAATTAGACAGTAAAATTTACAAAATGTTAAAACTTAGATAGTAAAATTCATGAAAAAGAAACTTCATTGATAAAATTTGTGAAATTATAAAAGTTTATAAATAAATTCACAAAAATAAAATTTAAGTGATACAATTCACAAAATAATAAAAATTTGGTGATAAAATTTTCTAGCTAAAAAAAAACACGTTAAAATAACATACAAATCCAAAATATGGAGTAATATTACAAATATAAAAAGTTACCTTATTAATTATTTATCAGAACGTTAGAAATAATGAACTAAGTAAATATCTATTTATACATCACAACTGCCATAGTAAAATACACTATCACCTGCAAACAAAAACAAAAAATACGACCATAGGTAATAGCGTTTAATTACCACCGATAATTGGAGACTTTAATGAATACTTTTTGTTTTGTTTTGGATAAGCAATTGCATATATAGTTAATTGGTTGAGACAAAAAAATACTGCAGTACACAAACATTTTACAGCTATACATCGACCAAACAGGTGTTAAAAATATTTTTAACTAGTTGGAAGAATAGTGTGAGTATATATATATATATATATATATATATATATATATATAATTATTTATTTGAGAGATAACAGAAAAAATATTAACATGTATAATTGTAATTATATTATAAAAATTAATTACATAAAAATATATATATTCCGTGTAACTCCCAAGCTAAAAATACATATACAGACGACATGAATCTTCCTTATATAATAAATTAAAATTCTTGGAAATTTAGACGTGCAATTATTAACATTGACTATTGTATATAGAATATTTCATCAATTAAACATTGACTATATATATTGAATAACTCCTTGTTATTGTTGACATGAAGTTACAAAGATTGTTGTTGCATCAAGATACAAAGACATATGTGTTAGGCCGGTGGCATGCTTATTATAATCTTAATTGTATTGCATACTGATCAGCAATAACATTTTTCTTGTCCATTTAACGTCGAAAAGTGAGATTCTTTGACGAAGGTGAAGGTGGGAAAGAGAATATATGAAAGGACAAAAAATTGCATCTCAAAAGTCAAAATGCAATATTTTATTATTAATTAGTCATTCCTTTTATAGTTGGTTTGGATGATTTCAAGGACTGCATTGTGAGATGCATTAATGGTATTACAATGAACATATTAACCAATAACCATTATACCAAGTTGTAGACAACCATTACAAGTAGTCTAATAGGACAATATGTGGCATCTAAAGTAACAACAAACAAATGTAATTTGCCAAGGCAGGGAACTCAATCAGAAAGCAACCAAGCAAATATATTCAGATTAAAAATTCCATCACATAAAGTCTATGATCTCTATATAAACCACCAGATTCATTCCATACAATTAATGCATGCAATTTAAATTTCTCTTCTCTCTAAATAACACAATCTCACCAAGCCTTCTCTTCCAAAACTCACTAACCTTTTGTTGATAAGAAATGGCTTTCACCAGCAAAATACAGCAAAATTTAGCCCTATTCCTTCTCCTTGCAATTGGGATTTCCCAAGTAATGTCTCGCAAACTTCATGAAACATCCTTGAGAGAAGAACATGAAAATTGGATGGCAGAATATAGAAAAGTGTATAAGGATGCAGCAGAGAAGGAAAAACGTTTCCAGATATTCAAGGAAAATGTGGAGTTCATTGAATCTTTCAATGCTGCTGCCAACAAACCTTACAAGCTTGGCGTTAATCTCTTTGCTGACCTCACTTGAGGAATTCAAGGATTTCTGTTTTGGACTCAAGAAGACCCCTGAGTTTAGCACAACATCATTTAAGTATGAAAACGTGACTGATATTCCTTAAGCTTTAAATTGGAGGGAAAAAGGAGTTGTTACTCCAATAAAAAATCAAGGTCAATGTGGTACGATCAAGAAGATCATATATATAAGTACTTTTTTGCGCTCCATCACATTATCATTACTAGCTTTCCTCGGATTAATTATGTGAGCCTTTTGAAATATTTTTGAATCTCAAATTATTTGTCTCCTTAATATTTTTATTTATTAATTTGTCAACTTACAATATATTAATTAGTCCTTTTTATTATGTATTTACTGTCACAATACATTTATGGAATAAGCATATCTTAGTTATACATATAAGATTCATATAACAAACATTAGTATAATGAAGAGTAAACTATATTAACACCTCTTGAGATTTGTGTAATTACACAAATATTTTTTTTTTTGTTTTTTTAACTGTTACATTTATCTTTTTGATAAGAAATGTTAATGTAAGATTTGAGGAAATATCAATATAATATTTTCAAACATATAAGATGTTAGTATTGTAATAATGTTTTCAAACTTAATGGGTTAGTGTAGAAAAAAAATGATGAACATCTGTAATTTGATAAAAGTTTATGGAGAATTGTTTGTACTTAATTCGTTCTATATATAATCAATCATTTTCTAAAGATGTATGCATTATCTTAAACAATAGATAAAATGGGTTTATTATTTAAATCGTGTAGTTTTGGGAATAAAAATACTTTACCTTTATAACTTTTAAGCTATAAACAAATATTATTTAGAGATAGATTAATTTTTAAAAAAATATACATTTGTAAGGACTGATAATTTAAGTAATTCAAATTACAAATGAAAGTGGAGTCTAGAAAAAAAAAGATTAATTGTTCACAATAATGTTCAAATACTCACCAAGAGGTGTTCATATAAAGTTTTTCAAAGTATTTTGAATGAGATTGTTTCTGATATAGAAGACATGATATGTTGCTAGCATATAATAGTTTTAGGCTAAAATAATCAACAATTTAATCATAATTTATCAATAAAGGTTAGGATAAGATTAAATTTCATCAATTCTTGGTCCATTACTTATTTTATGCATATTTTGTTTAATAGAAATCAAGAAAAGAAGGAAAGAAGTAGAACCAAGAAAGATTTGTCACAAAAATAAAACAGCAGAAGGGTTTAGTTACCCTAATTAACTATATGGATGTGAAATTATAAATAGGGACTTAGGAGGCCAAAAGAAGAACACACAAAAATACAGACAAAAACGCAGAGGGAGAGAAGATCAAAGCCAAAATTAGAAGAAGATTAATGTTTCTGCTCTCTTTGTATTTCTTGAGATTAGACATGAACATGTCTGGCTAACTTTCTTTATTGTGGTTAGGACCAAGAACCAATGTGAACTCCTCTGTAATTTGATTGGTATTAATATGAGATTATTATGATTACTTTGTTTTACTCTGTTCTTCATTGTATTATTCTTTATTAGATTTGACCATTCTATTAAAGTTCTTAGGGTTAGGGTTCGCAATAGGGATATTGGGATTCTAATTTCTGACATGAGTAAGGAATTAGGATTTCTGATTGGGTTAAAGGGTTAAATTGCAAAGGAATTAGGATTTAACTAAATTTGGGAAGATACATCATCCGAGTAATCAGAAGTAATTGAATTTAATAACCAATTCAAGTGAAAGAGGTAGGGATCAAAAGGGGAATGTGCTCTGACCACAATTATTTCTCTTAACTACGTCACAATCCATTGAAACTTGCTTTTAATTTCTTAATTTTCTATCATTTATTTAATTTGTTTAATTCCACAACACAACAATACTCTTTTTAAACATACTATTTTCTTCCAATTTCTCAGATTAAGTTACAATAAAATTAGGAACTCAATCCCTGTGGATACGATACTCTACTTACATACTTTATTACTTGAAACGAATGGTACACTTGCCGTTTCGCAACAAGTTTTTGGTGCCGTTGCCGGGGATTGAAATCACTAAATTTATAGTAACTTTAATCTTTGTGATTGGAATTTCTTTTGTTACTAAATTGCTTCTCTGAGTTTATGCGAGGCACAGTTAATCCTGATCATGTACAGTACGATCCTGAAATAGAAAAGACTGCTAAGAGGAGCAGGAAACTAGCCAAACAGAGAAGAGAAGCAGAAAATTTTGATTCTAGTCCAACATTTGAATCAGAGTTAAAGATGGTTGACAGAGGCAATAATCAACCAAGACCTGAAGATGAACTGATGGAGGATATTCTGGCTCCACTGTTCACTAGACCAAACTCTAGTATCGCTAGACCATCAATCCAAGCAAACAATTTTGACATTCATCCTTCATTGATTATATTGGTGGAACGCAGTCATTTTGGTGGGGAAGATGATGAAGACCCCCATGACTTCATTGACAGATTTCTGAGAATTTGTGATACCATCAGACATCAAGGGGTGTCAGATGATGCTATTAGATTGAGATTATTCCCTTTTGCTGTTAAGGGAAAAGCACTCAGATGGTTAGACAGACAAACCTCGAATAGCATCACTACTTGGGAAGAATTAGTTGAAAAATTTTTCTCCCAATATAATAGATTGGTGAATGAGATCACCAATTTCACTCAGAATGGGAGAGAAACCTTATGTGCAACTTGGAACAGATTTCAGGAGCTAATTAGGAGATGTCCATAATATGATATGTGTGTGGGTAAGCAGGTACATATTTTTTTTTAATGGAATGACTCCTGAATCACGAATGATTGTTAATGTTGCAGCTGGTGGCTCAATAAGATCAAAGACAACAGCTCAAACTTATGAGCTAATTAACTCTTTAGCCTGTAATGAGAATGAAAGCATTACAGTTCAGCCCAAAAGAGAAGTCATTCAATTGGGGAACAGTGATGCTATGTTAGCTGAGCAGAAAATTTTGGCTCAACAGTTGGCCAAATTAACTGAGAAAATAGACAAACTTCAAGTCTCTGCAGCTCAAGTCTCATCCAGCAGAATGCCACCTGTTAGCTGTGAATATTGTCAAGGTGAGCACGAGTCTAATGAGTGTCCTATACTGGTAGGAGCTGACCTAGTGTAGGTAAATGGCGTGTGGAATGATCAAAGACCCCAACAGAATTTCCAGAGAAATTAGAACTTTGCTATGGGTAATAATTTTCAGAGCAGGATTCAGGGAGGAGGTTTAGATTACAAGTCTAATCATTATCTACAACCTCCATCTATTCCACCTAAAGAACCATCTGAATGAGAGAAAGCATTGCTGCAATTAACAAAGATTATCAATGATCATATCCAGACCACCAATGCATTCATCAATGAGACTAGAACTCATCATAGAAATCAAGATGCTTCTATTCGAAATTTGGAGAATCAGATTGGTCAGTTATCAAAACAGCTTGCTGAAAGAACTCAAGGGCAATTTCCTAGTGACACCATAGTAAATCCAAGGGAACATGCCAATGCAATCACTACAAGGAGTGGAGCTGTTATCACACCTCAAGAGAAGACCAAAACAGTGCAGAAAAAGGTTGGAGAAGAAGCAGAATCCACTCCAAATGTAGAACCTGAAGCAGAGGTACAAAAACAAGCAGGTAATGATAAAGGTACAACTGCTACAATTCCAAAGAAACAATGAGATTTTTCTCGCTTTATGAAGCCATCATATCCTATGAAGCTTAAGCAACAAGATCAAAAGAAACAATATGATAAATTTTTAGAAATGTTTAAAAAGCTGCATATTAATATTCACTTTGCTGAAGCTTTAGCTAACATGCCCAATTATGCCAAATTTATGAAAGAACTGTTGTCTAGGAAACATAAATTGCAAGATGGTGAAACAATAGCACTTACTGAGGAGTGCAGTGCAATCATACAGAGGAAACTTCCGCCCAAGCAAAAAGATCCGGGAAGCTTCAATATTCCCATTGCTATAGGTAATGTCAATGTAGGAAGAGCACTGTACGATCTAGGAGCAAGCATTAATCTAATGCCATTATCCATATGCAAGTCATTAGGGATTTCAGAGCTTAAGGCGACTAGTGTAATGCCTGGTATTTCTAAGCATGTAATTAAGCTTAGATTAAGCCTAGGATAAAGGTTTATAGTGATACTTGAGAATCCCTAAGAGAAAGGCTTGAGAAACGATGAAATAAATTGATTTATGAGTTTTCTGAAGTTCCACGCCTGAGGCGTGGGATCCCACGCCTGGGGCGTGGGAAACAGCCCAGAAAGCCAAT
>PYAF01004918.1:876226-887970 GCA_007407185.1 Glycine tomentella
GTAGTGGCTCAGGTTGATGTTTTATGTGTTGGGTTTATATTTCATGCATAATGATATCAAGAAAAACGATTCTATAGCTTCCGCCATGCGTTCAGATAACGCTGATAGCGCGCTCATGATATTATTAAGGATGACACACCGGGTGCACACGGGGTGTTACAGTAATGACCCTGATTAGTAGATTGGGGCGTTACAACTAGAGTTTCTTTATAGCTTGCAGATCATTCATTTAGGAAGCCAGTTGGAGTTATTGAAGATGTCTTAGTAAAAGTTGATAAGTTTATTTTTCCTGCTGATTTCATTGTTTTAGATATGCAGGGTGAAAGTGAAATACCTCTTTTGTTAGGTAGATCATTTTTAGATACAGCTAGGGCTTTAATTGACGTAGAGCAGGGAAAATTAGAACTTAGGATGGATAATGAATCTGTTGTTTTTAATGTTTTTGATGCTGTGAAAAATCCATCTGTACAAACATGATTGTTCTAGGCTAGATGTTTTGGATAATGTAATTTGTGCAGGTCAAACAGAGGAAGAAGAACTTAAAGAAGAGCTGGAAATTCAAAGTCAAGAGACCATACAAGAAGAGCTTGAGGTAGTAATGGAAGTGCTTGAGATTAAAGAAGATGATATCCCAGTTGGAGCACCAAAAGTTGAACTGAAAAGAATTCTAGAAAAGACGGTTGGGAATTCTAGGAAGGATTGGGCCAAAAAGCTTGATGCACCTTGGGCATATCAGACTGCATTCAAAACACCTATAACTGCATGTGAGAATGCTAGGATCTATAAGGAGAAGACCAAGAAGTGGCATAACAATAAAATTCGCCAAAAAGAATTTGAGCCGGGCCAATAGGTATTGCTCTCCAAATTTCACCTAAAGCTTTTTCTAGGTAAGTTAAAACCCTGTTGGTCTGGTCCATTCTTGGTGCGAAAGATTTGTCCTTATGGAATAGTAGAAATCTCTCCTTTAGGCAATGACAGGTCTTTTAAAGTTAACAGATGTCGGCTGAAGCTTTACTTTGGAGGCCAAGTGGATAGGAATACAGTTTCTATTCCACGAAATTCGCTTGAGGCTTAAAAGAGTGGTGTGTCAGGCTCGTGACGTTAAACAAGCGCTAATTGGGAGGCAACCCGAGAATTTTGAGTCTTTTAATTTATTTTAATATTGTTGAGTCATAATTGTTTTAGTTTTAGGAGTATTGATTGGACTTTCACCATCTATCTTTTGTTTTTATCTTTACTTTTCTATTTTTGTTGATTTACACTTGTTTTGGTTTATGCTCAGACTGATATTTCACCTATGTCTATGATTCTTCACATAACGCATACATGTGTGGATATAAAGTTTCTTTTAGTTTATTATTGGGGACAACAATTTTCTAAATCAGGGAATTATGAGCGTTATTTGAAGAATCACTTTGAGTCACATTCAAAGGAACAAAGGATGTCTAACATATTAGATAATTCTCTAGAAGCATGTCTCAGATTTAGATTTGCCAAATCAGTCAAATTTGATTGAATTTTTAGGAAGCATGTGTGATATGAATTATGGCATGGCATTGTATAGAACATGATTGGAAATTATGATTGTTTTGGTGTCTGAATTGCATATTGAAATAGAAAATGATACTCGATAAGAAATTAAAGGAGTATAGCTTGATATCATAGCCTGAGGATTGAGCCTATACAGAAAATTTTGTTTAGAGAGGCCTCACTGTGGTAGTATTCTAGAACTTGATCTATTTCTCTGCAATGCATGTACATTTTGATATGATAAAGGCATTTTGTTCTTTTTGCCAGGGCCAAATTAGCTTACCTGAAAATTTTTTCATTGTTAACCCTTTTGAGCTTGAGACTTTTCCATTCAATTACCTGATGAATTGTTTAACCATATCCATTGACTTACCTTAATTGAGATTGTAATGCTTATGTGGTGTCAAAAGAAGAAGAAATAGATTAAGGTGAGCTCCACTAGAATTGTAGAAAAGAAAGGAAAAAGAACTAGTTACAAGTAAGTTCAAAAGAGGAAAAGAAAAGAAAGAAATGCAAAAGGAAGAAAAGAAGAGAAAGGAATGAAAAATTATGAATAAAAATAAGTAGTGGAGCAAAAATCCAAGAGAAATTTGAATTTAAAAGAATATTAGTACTTCAATCTCAATGATTGTTCAACTACTTTCCAAATATTCCTACCCCTAAGCCTGGCCAAGTTACAACCCTATCAAGACCTTTTGATCAATTTGTGCATGTGTTTATGTTTCTCATCTTTAGGAACTTGAGAATAAGATCAAGCCTATGGTAGTACTATGGCTGCGGTGGATTGAGAGATTATGATAATACCCAAACACTTGAGTGATGAGTGAATGATATATCTTGGTGAGGGGTATTCAAGTTAGACTTTCACATTTGATGGAATTGAAAAGTATTGTTGGAATTTTGATGTGAGAATCAGTCATGCTTAGCATAGTAATTCTGAGATTGTTTATGCAGTGTTGTGCTTGATTGTTGATCCTTGCTTCCCACTGTGAACTATTGTTTATTACTGAGGACAACAATATCTAAATCTGGGAATTATTTGATATGTTGCTAGCATATAATAGTTTTAGGATAAAATAATCAACAATTTAATCATAATTTATCAATAAAGGTTAGAATAAGATTAAATTTCATCAATTCTTGGTCCATTACTTATTTTATGCATATTTTGTTTAATAGGAATCAAGAAAAGAAGGAAAGAAGCAGAACCAAGAAAGATTTGTCACAAAATAAAACAGCAGAAGGGTTTAGTTACCCTAATTAACTATATGTACGTGAAATTATAAATAGGGACTTAGGAGGCCAAAAGAAGAACACACAGAAATATAGACAGAAACGCAGAGGGAGAGAAGATCAAAGCCAAAATTAGAAGAAGATTAATGTTTCTGCTCTCTTTGTATTTCTTGAGGTTAGACATGAACATGTCTGGCTAACTTTCTTTATTGTGGTTAGGGCCAAGAACCAATGTGAACTCCTCTGTAATTTGATTGGTATTAATATGAGATTATTATGATTACTTTGTTTTACTCTGTTCTTCATTGTATTATTCTTTATTAGATTTGGCCATTCTATTAAAGTTCTTAGGGTTAGGGTTCGCAATAGGGATATTGGGATTTTAATTTCTAACATGAGTAAAATAACAATTTTTACATTGCCTAGGGATAGGGATGTATGATTGCAGAATTTTTATGATGTATTATTTTAAATGCTTAGCTTGATAGGAATTGCTAAGGAATTAGGATTTCTGATTGGGTTAAAGGGTTAAATTGCTAAGGAATTAAGATTTAACTAAATTTGGGAAGATACATCCTCTGAGTAATCAGAAGTAATTGAATTTAATAACCAATTCAAGTGAAAGAGGTAGGGATCAAAAGGGGAACGTGCTCTGACCACAATTATTTCTCTTAACTGCATCACAATTCATTGAAACTTGCTTTTAATTTCTTAATTTTCTATCATTTATTTAATTTGTTTAATTCCACAACACAACAATACTCTTTTAAACATACTATTTTCTTCCAATTTCTCAGATTAAGTTACGATAAAATTAGGAACTCAATCCTTGTGGATACGATATTCTACTTACACACTTTATTACTTGAAACGAACAGTACACTTTCCGTTTCGCAACAAGATACGTGTAGAAAATTGAAAAAAAAACACAATTAAACTTCATAGTCATTATTTTCAATATGCCTCAAATGTCATTGTATATATTGAAACGATTTGGATCATGTTCATGCTAATTTTGTTTTAAAAAACTAGGGAGCCGCTGGGCACTTTCAAAGTGGGCATCCACCAAATAACTACAGGAAACTTGATCTCTGTTAAGCTAAAGATCTATTGCAAAGATAAAGAAAATAATGGATAACAACTCTTCCTCATTTTATTTATTCTGTTGCTATTTAAAGGAAAAGATTACAAACAAAATTGTCTATGATCAATCATAGACAGCTAGCAAACTTCTAGAAAGTTTGTTATAACAGAATTTATCTAGAGAGGCAAAGAGAATGTTAAAATATTCTCTGTGACCGTTGTCCTTTCCCATGTGCAGAGATTATGCATAATTGCTTAGGTGGATTGGTTTTCTGATGGTTCTCTTGGGTCTGCTGGTGTACCCTGTGTCGCCTGTGTAGCTATCATCTCCCCCGTCTGGGAAAATAACCTTGTCCTCAAGGTTATAAGAGCTGCACAAATCCTCCCACTGTTCCCAGCTAGTGTCTTTAGGGGCCAAGCCCGACCATTGAATCAGAACCAACTTGGTTGGAGGAGAATTCGAGTGGTCCCATTTCCTGTCTAATATTTGAAGTGGTTTAATGATTGGGTTGTTATCTGAATTGGTGGGAAGGAGCGATGTTGGAATGTTGGGTAATGGTCCTTGATGAAGCTTCAAGACAGAAATGTGAAAAACTGGGTGAATCTTTGAAGCAGGAGGTAGTTTTAAGCGATAAGCCACTTTGCCAATGCGTTCCTCGATCAAGAAAGGGTCGTAATAACGTTTGGACAGTTTGTTGTATGTATTCATAAGAGATGTTTGGCGATAAGGGCGAAGTTTGACATACACCCAATCACCGACGGAAAAGTTGACATCTCGGCGGTGAGCACCTGCACAATTCTTCATTGCAACTTGAGCTTTGAGAAGACGATGGTGCAATGTGGAATGGATGGCAGCCCGGGTTGACAAAAGAGTATCAGTAGCTTCCAATTGAGAAGAACCAAGAATGTAGCGAGGAATTGATGGTGGTGGTTTGCGGTAAGTTACTTCAGAAGGAGATAGATCAGTGCTAGAGTGAACAGAGGTGTTGTATGACCATTCCGCCAAAGCAAGGAATTTGGACCATTGTGTTGGCCGATCATGGATGAACGAACGCAGATATTGTTCAAGCACATGGTTCATGACTTCAGTCTGGCCGTTAGTTTGCAGATGATAGGATGTGCTCATGCGAAGTTTCGTTCCACTCGAACGAAATAGCTCCTTCTAGAAAGCACTGATGAACACTAAGCTTCACGGCAAACCATGGAGTTTACAGACCGTGTCTAGAAATAAGATGGCTACTTTGTAAGCAGTGGACTTGGAGGGTAAAGCGCCAAAATGGGCACCTTTTGAAAATCGATCAACCACGACGAGGATAACATCGAAGCCGTTGGAAACAGGTAAGCCAATGATGAAGTCTAGAGATAAGTCCTCCTAAACAGAAGACGGGGTAGGCAGCGGTTGAAACAAACTGGCAGGTTTTTTTGTTTCATACTTCATCTGCTGGCACGTCAGGCACTGCGAGATAAGCTTGCTGACGTCAGATCGAAGTTGGGGCCAAATAAAATTGTCTTAGAGACGGTGAGTTGTTTTAGCGACGCCCATGTGGCCACCCAGGGGAGATTTATGAAACTCTTCCAGCAGTATAGGGATGAAGTAATGGTTATGGGGTAACCAAATCTTTCCTCAAAAGAACAACATGTCGTTATGGATAGTAAAATCAGGGTGATAAGCTAAATGGTCTTATACCTGGTGGGTAAGTTCTTTGTACGTACTGTCGTCATGAAGAGCCTTGCAAAGTTGCTCCAGAAACTTGAAATTTGGGAGTGATAGCAAAAGCAAATGGGTACAAGGTATTCTGGATAGGGCGTCGGTTACTGTGTTGCTGGAACCAAATTTGTATTGAATTGTGTAATCGTAGCCTAG
This sequence comes from Glycine tomentella, assembly GCA_007407185.1. Lineage (NCBI taxonomy): Eukaryota > Viridiplantae > Streptophyta > Magnoliopsida > Fabales > Fabaceae > Glycine > Glycine tomentella. The sequence goes on from PYAF01004918.1 coordinate 881,937, forward strand.
GAGTTTGGACAAGTAGATTTGTTGCTTAAGCGTCTGAATTACTTGGGACATGAGCTCTTTTAAACTGCGGTGATCAGTGAGGATGATGAAGTGTTGGCCAAGCAAATAATGGTGCCATTTACGCACTACTGAAGTAATGGCATGAAGTTCGCGGACATATGTAGAGGCTCGTTGGAGACAAGGGCAGAATGCCTTGCTATAGTAAGCAATGGGGTGTGAGTTCTGGAGGAGAACTGCACCCATGGCCATACCGGAAGCATCTGTTTCGAGGGTGAATGGCATAGAAAAGTCAGGGGTGGCAAGCACAGGAGCTTCTGTCATGAGTTGTTTCAGGAGTTCAAACGCATTCTGGGATTCCGGTTGCCAACGGAACTGATCTTTACGGAGGAGGGTTGTTAGAGGTCCAGCGACCGAGGTGTAATGTTTAATGAATTTTCGGTAAAATCCAGTGACTCCCAAGAAGCCACGTAATTCTGATGGGGAGGAGGGTACCGGCCAGTCTATCATTGCCTGAATTTTGTCGAGGTCTGGAGCAACACCATGTGCCGAAACAATGTGACTGAGGTAATGGAGACGGTCCTAGGAAAATAAGCACTTAGAGTGGCGTAGGTAGGACTGTCCCTGTGAAAGTGATGAAAGCACCACTGCCAGGTGTTCGATATGGGTGGGAAGAGAAGGACTGTAAACCAGAATATCGTCGAAAAATACTGTGACGAACTTGCGGAGAAACAGTTGTAAGAGCTCATTCATGGTGGCCTGGAAAGTGGAGGGTGCGTTGCAGAGACCGAATGGCATCACTTTGAATTCGTAATGCCCCTGGTGTGTTCGAAAAGCAGTTTTGGGAATGGCGTCATCCGCCATACGTATCTGATGGAAACCTTGGCGCAAGTCCAACTTGGAAAACCATGAAGCGTGGCCTAATTCGTCTAACAACTCGTCAATGGTGGGCATGGGAAAACGGTCCTTCACCGTTATAGCATTGAGTGCTCGATAGTCAACGCAGCAGCGCCAAATGCCATCTTTCTATTTGACCAGTAGCACCGAAGAAGAAAAAGGGCTTTGGCTGGGTTGGATGATTCCGACATCAAGCATGGATGCTACTTGTTTTTCAAGCTTTGTTTTTTGGCAATATGGGTATCAGTAAGGTCTAACATTCACCGGATTTGAGTTGGGAAATAAATGGATGTTATGGGTTATGGAACGATGTAGGGGAAGGTGTTTGGGCTCCTGGAAGACATGGTCAAATTGGGTGAGGAGGTCTGAAATAACTTTGGGTGGGGTGTCAGAGGGATGGCCGGAGTCTGGTATTGGAAAGAGGTGGAACAAGGCTGGGATGCTTTGTGTTTGAGCAAGACGTTTAACTTGTTGAGCGGATACGGTGGCTGGGAGTAAAGGAACGTCTGCGTAAAGTGTTATGGACTGGCCCAGGTAAGAAAATTGCATGGTCAATGTTGAATAGTCAGTGGTGACTGGGCCCAGAAGTTTTAGCCATTGCACCCCAAAAACTATATCAGCATCACTGAGGGGAAGGTTAAACAAGTCCAATGTGAATGTGTTCCCTGAATGGATAAGGGAACATTAGGGCAGATGGTGTCGCAATCGAGGGTATTGCCATTGCCTACAATTACTTTGAGTGCGGCTGTCGGAGAAGAAAAGAGGTGGAGGAATTTTGCCATGCGTGACTGGATAAAGTTGTGGGTACTACCACCGTCGACCAGGATGATGACGTGATGGTGGTGAATGTGTCCGTAGATGCGAAAGATTTTTGGGGCCGGCACTCTGGCCAAGGCATGGAGGCTGATTTGGGGTATAGGGTCCGGTTCTGGAGCAGGAGAATTTGATGATTCGGTGGTGTCGGAGGGTTTAAAATTAGTTTCTTCATCGGCAATAAGTAAATGGAGATGCGGTTTGCAACGATGACTACGAAGCCATTGTTCATCACAATGGTAACAGAGACCTTTGTCTCTGCGAATTGCCATTTCTTCTGTGGTCAGACATTTGAAGGGTATACTTGGAGCAATGGGAGCTGAAGGGGCTATCCTTGGAGCAAAGGGACCTGAAGGGGCTATGAGGGCGGGGGGTCCAGGCATATGTGGCGGTGCAGGCGAAAACAAGAATGGGTACTGAGACCCACGACGGTGGTCTAAAATTTTGTCTTCTTGGAGCTTGGCTAATGCGACAGCTTGAGGGAGGGAAAGAGGCTGAAGTGCTTAAACTTCACGGCGTAGTTCGGGGTTCAACCCAGAGATGAAACAGCTAAGGAAGAACGGTGGGGCAAGACCCACAATCCGGTTTGCTAGACGTTCAAACTCAATGAGGTATTCATTGACAATACCTCTCTGTTGGAGTTTGAACAGAGCACCGTGGGGATCGTCATAAAAAGAAGGTGCAAAGCGAGATTCAAGGGCCTGAAGCATTGCTGGCCAAGAGGAAAGGAACCCATTACGGGACATCCATTGATACCAGCATAAAGCGAGACCTTCCATATAAAATGAGGCCACCGTGAGGCATTCGTGATCAGGTATGTTCTGGTAATCGAAAAACTGAGAAATTTTAAAAATCCAGCCCAAAGGGTCCTGGTCATCAAATTTGGGAACATCCAGTTTCATGTGTGGTCTCGGATGGGGCAGTGAGGAAGGTGGTGGGGGTGGTGGGGTACTGGGTGAGGTGGTAAGGGTAGCAAGTCTATCGAGAATGGAGTCAATCTTAATGTTCATTGTAGAATGTGCTTGGAATAAGGAAGTATGGGTCTGAGCCAGGGAATTTTGTCCTTGAGTGAGGCGGTTAACGGCCTCCTCGAGACGGTCAATGGTGGCTTGACGAGTATTGTGTTCGAGCATGGTGTGTGTGTGGGCAAGTGAGGAGGATGCAGGTCGTGGAGGAGGGAGGTTGGACCAATTGTTAAGCTAAAGATCTATTGCAAAGATAAAGAAAATAATGGATAACAACTCTGCCTCATTTTATTTATTTTGCTGCTATTTAAAGGAAAAGATTACAAACAAAATTGTCTGTGATCAATCATAGACAACTAGCAAACTTCTAGAAAGTTTGTTATAACAGAATTTATCTAGAGAGGCAAAGAGAATGTTGAAATATTCTATGTGACCGTTTTCCTTTCCCATGTGCAGAGATTATGCATAATCGCTGAGGTGGATTGGTTTTCTGATGGTTCTCTTGGGTCTGCTGGTGTACCATGTGTCACCTGTGTAGCTATCAATCTTCGTCTCAAAGCAAGAGCTAGTGTCTTGTGACACAAAAGCTAAAGACAGAGTGCGTGAAGGGGGTTATATGATGGGTTTGAATTCATTATTAAAATTGGTGAAATCACCACTAAGGCTAACTACCCATACAAGGGAGTTAGTGGGACTTGTGACACAACCATAGCAGCTTTGTTAGTGGCTCAAATTAAGGGGTATGAAATAGTTCCTTCTTCCTATAGTGTGGAGGCACTCCAGAAAGTTGTGACTAATCAACTTGTGTCAGTTTCCATTGATGCAAATAATGGACATTTCATGTTTTATGCTGGTGGGATTTACATAGGAGAATGTGAAACTGACCTAGACCATGGTATTACTGTAGTTAGTTATGACACAAGTAATGAAACTGACTATTGGATAGTGAAGAATTCATGTGGCACAAATTGAGGTGAGAAATGATACATAAGGATGCATGAAGGTATAAGTGCCAAGTATGGTTTGTGTGGAATTTCCTTGGGTTCATGATGTGTTGCAAACACATCGTAGTTTTAGACTAGTTTTAGGTTATATTTCAATTTAATTATTAGGAATTAGGTTAGAAATAAGTTAGTTTGTTATTTATATTCTATTATATCTCATTTCATTACCAAGATGCATTTCAGGGCCAAAAAGGAGGAAAATAAGGCAAAAGAAGAAGAAAACCAAATTTAAGGTTCCGCGCGACCAGCGCCAGAACCCGCACGATCTGCGCCACATGCTAAAATCAGAATCCAGTCTTGAAGAAGCCACACGGTTAGCGTGGAAGTCGCGCTACCAGCGCCAATTAATCGAAGCCACCGCGCGATCCGCACGGATCCCACGCTATCAGCGCCATGTATTCGAATCTGTGGCGCGATCCGCGCCACAGACCGCGCTAGCCGCGCCATAAATGCGTTGTTTCCTGATTTAAAAAGATTGACTTCAAAATTTGCACAGGAAATAGGCTTTGTTACTTGAATTAAATCTATCTATAAATAAAGGCTTCTGGACTGAAGAAAGGACACTCCCAATCATCTATCTACACTTCCCATTACACTCTCTCTATTATTCTAAACCATTGGAGGTCAAGGATCAAGGCTAGGTCACTGCAGAATCATGTTTTATTTGACAGCTTTGGTTGCTTTGAAGCCTATGGCAGGCTAAACCTTGTATTGTGGGAAGACCATGAACTAATGTAATCTCCTCTGTAACTTGACTGGTATTTAATGAGAATTCTCATTGTTTTATTTTACTCTGTGCTTTAATTGTTCATTCTTATTTAGAATTGGTCATTCTATTTAGGTATTGAGGGTTAGGATTCGCAATGGGGACGTTGGGATTCTAATTTCTGACTTTAGTAAAATAACAGTTGTTCATCACATAGGGATAGGGATGCGTGGCTGTGGAACTTTATAATATAGTCTTTATATGCTTAACTTGATAGATTTCACCAAGGAATTGGGTCTTTGATGCAGGTTAAAGGGTTAATTCACTAAGGAATTAAGGATTAACTAGAGTAGGAAAGATTTATTCTCCGAGCAAAAGAATTCGGAACCCCTTATGATATATTCTCTTAATGCTTAGTTTGACAGAATCGCTAAAGGTTTAGGATTCTCGATCGAATTAAAGGGTTAAATCGCTAGTTATCTAGGATTTACGAATTTAGGAGAAATTTATCATTTGTGATCAAACTTGATAACTCAGTTAAGTGAAAGAGGTAGTGAACATTAGGGATTGTGCCTGACCACAATTGTTTCTTCCATTGGTAATATTTCAATTTATTTTACTGTTATTTAATTTCAGTTATATACTCAACTCTTCAACACACAACAAATTATCCAAAAATATCTTCTTTTTACTTCCAATCACTTAGAATTAATATTGCTGTGAATTTCACTCCAATCCTTGTGGAGAACGATACTCTATTTACCCACTTTATTACTTGTAACGATCGGTGCACTTACCGTAGTGTGAGCGTCGCAACAGTTCATCTTATTCAACTACTTAAATAGTTCAATTATGCATATGGTGTTTCATGTTTGCTTTATAGTTTGAAAGTGTGTTAGATTGTTATCACTCCTCACACAATAACAATATTCACTTAACACTCTTCATTCTATTTTTTATTTATTTATTATTTTACTTATCGTCCAATCACTTTATCAATCAATTGAATCCTATCAATCATTTTTTTTATATGCTATCTTCTCTTATCTTTTCTAAGTGTCTATATTTATACTTAAGAATATTTGCGATGCAGTTTAATTAAATTTTGATTATTTAATGTATTGATAAGTATATTACTAGTTGGTATAGTCATTCCAACGTTTATTATAGAGTAAAGAAATAAAATATTAAAATATATAAATAATTCAATAATTGTGGTTTGATTTGATTTCATAGATACCAACTTTGATAATTGAACCAAACTGTTCAATTTAACAACAAATGGTACATAGCCTTTAAGGATTGATAATGAAAGATATATATTAAGTTAGAATTGACAAGATCTAACATAATTGATAGATAGTTGAGTTCTTAAGAATATTGTCATGGGTTTAATTTTTGACTATATACTACCTCCATTCCTAAAATTATAAGACTCTTTTACCTAATTCACATTCTTCAAGAAAGTTAGTCAATTTAGTTAGAAACATTAAATTCTTTATGAATTTATATTATTTTTTCAAAATTACCCTTCAAATTATTGAGACTCGTTATCTATTTGTTTCTAATTAATTATTTTCTCACTATTAGAAAATAGAATTTTAACATATGTTTTTTAGAACTTTCAACATCAATTATAGATCGATGTTGAA
>PYAF01004918.1:888070-909232 GCA_007407185.1 Glycine tomentella
GATTTTTTGATGTTCTATAATTATTTTTTATATCGTTTATCACATAATTAATGTAGAAGGTCATATTTTTTAAAAAAGAATATGATCTATTATCTTTATTTTCCTCTATGTAATATTAAAAGACACATTAAAAATTTGAACAAAATTTTTAATGCACTTCTATTAACAATTTTAATGTAAAATAATCATCTTTTACACAATTTCAAGACTATTATAACAACAAATTGATAACTACAATAAATAATATGTTGAATAGACAGAACGTTATTATTCTTTTGGTATTCTTTTGGTTGAAGCAGAAATGCTATAAATAATATTCTTCAAGTTGACACAAATTTTCTTATGAAATCATCTCTCTTTTCGTTTTTTACGAAACTTAATAAGTGATGGAAATCTTTGTGAAAGCTTTGAACTTAGGGAATTATCATTTATTTCCTGTCATTCAATAAGAAGTTTTAGAATACTTAATAATATGTTAAAAAAACAATTATTAATAAAATATATCAAAGAGAAAAGCAATTCCTAAAATATATCAAAGAGATTAATTAACTTGATCACCCACAGCCTATATAAAATATTTTTATTCATTAGATTGCTATTCGCATTCCAAAGCCTCAGGATGAATTAAAATTCAACATTCAAATGTATATAATACTAAAAAAAAATTCCTTTAGTGATGGGAACGTAGTAGAAGCTTCACATTTAATACCTAAAATTCAACATTCAAATGTATATAATACTAAAAAAAAATCCTTTTAGTGATGGGAACGTAGTAGAAGCTTCACATTTAATACCTATTATTCCAAGCTTGTTCGCTTTTGGGTGAATATGAGAGCACAAGTTTTGATATAGGAGAAGTTCATCTACAAACATTGAGATGTCCACATTTAGTGGAAGTGGAAGGGAATTAGTATATCACAAAGTGGGAAAGCAAAATTCAAATCCTTTCTAGAAGATGTGTCTATGTTTAGTTTTCGACTGTGTCTCGAATAAAAGTGCCAAAAATCAGAAATTTTAGTGTAACATAGCTGTGAACTTAAAGAAAAAGGGAGTGCGAATAATGGGTTCGTGGTGCAGAGGTGTAGTGACATTTCAAAGGACTAATAATTGATTTTTTTTTTTAAATTGAATGATTAAAAATCTTAATAAAAAAAGTTGAGACTTTAACATGTTAAGTTTAAGTTTAGGGACTAAAAATCTTACTGAAAAAAATTAAAAACTTTGATCAATCAAAGAAAAGTTTTAAAACTAAAAATTAAAATTTGAAAAATTTATGATTTAAAAATTTAGTTAACTCTTAAATAATTAAGTGATATTGGTAGTTGTTAAATTAAGTGGTATCAGTTAAATTTTAAATATATATCAGTAAAAAAATTGTACTATTAACTAAAAGAAAATCACTATTATACCGAAATTTAAGATTATTATAATAAAAATAAAAATAAAATATTTTACATTACGTTTTGTGATTAAATAATTACAATGCAAAACTCTTTTAATTTACTGTTTCCAATGCATATATACATTATTTATGCTAAATGTATTATAAAAACACAAATAGTATTTAATCTAAAATATATCTAACAACAATAAATTAAAAAGTCTTATTATCAAGTGTGTGAATTAACTAATAAAAAATTATATTAACTTAACTAGTGATTTCATATTTGAACGTTGACAACTATATTAAATATTTTGAAGAACTTAATTGTCTAAAGTGATTCTAACTAAGCAATACTGCAATAGAAATTCTGGTGAACTATACATGTGGTCCCTAATAAAAGACTGGAAAATAAAAAGCCTTGAGTTATCTAAATATTCATTTTTATTTTAAAAATCAAAATATTATAAAAGCACAAGAAGAACAACTTAATCACAAGAATTGCTTGGTGTTATTTAAACATTCCTATTTTTTTTCTTTATAAATTAATAAAATATTATTTATTTAAATTTTGTTTACAACTCATAAGTCAAAATTAAATTATTTTCTTCATCCCATAATAATTATCATCCTAATTTCTTTTACACAGACCAAGAAAAATTATTAAATTATTGAAAAAGAATAACGATTATATAAAATTAATCCTTTAATAATCATTAATTCATTTTTTATTTTTGTTAACCATCGTTAATATTTAAAATATTAATTATCTAAAATATTCATTTATTCCGTGTAACACACAAGCTAAAAAACACACATACAGAAAATATGAATATTCTTTGTATAAAATTAAAATTCTTTGAAATTCAGACGTGCAATTATGGGATAACATTGATTATGTATATAGAATAGGATATTTTCATCAAACTTTTTTTTATGCAAATTAAATGAGATATTCTAACATATTTTGCTAGGGTTCATATATATATATATATATATATATATATATATATATATATATATGCCTGCTGATTATTGTTGATATATGAACATACAAATTAAATATTGTTGTTGACATTAAAATACAAAGACATAGGTGATGGCATGCTAATCATAATCATATATTTCATTCTTAACACTAAAATTTTTCTTGTGCATATTTAACATCGAAAAGTCAGACGATTTGATCAAGGTGAAGGAGGGAACGCCAATGAAAGGATAAAAAGTGACCTATCAAAAGTCAAAATGCAACACACTTTTATTAGTCTTTTTTGTTTGTTGTATGTTTAGATGATTTCAAGGACTGGCTTGTCTCCAACCTAGTTGGAATAATGGTATTTCAATGAACATATTATACAGGCATTACTAGTAGTCTAATAGTACAAATATTGTTGTTGATCGACATCAATATACAAAGACGTTATATGACATATAGTAGGTGGTAATGTGGTATGCTTATTATAATCATATTTTACATTCTTAGCACTAAATTAAAATTTTCTTATGCATTTAACATCGAAAATTAAGACGCTTTGACCTAGGTGAAGGTGTGAACGTACGGCAATGAGAGGACGACAAAAACTAATCTCAAAAGTCAAAATGCATTAATGCAAAACATTACTATTAGTCTTTTTTGTTTTGTTGTAGTTGCCAATTGGTTTCGATGATTACAGGGCAAGGTTGATCAGAAATTAAGCAACCAAGCAAAAATATTCACGTTAGTAATTCCATAACATAAGGTCTACGATCTCTATATAAACGTCCAGATTCATTCACTTCAATGCATACCAATTCACATTTCTCGCTTCAACACAACATACCAATTAAGCCTTCTCTTACAAAACTGATCATTGCTGATAATTAATTAAGAAAATGGCTTTCACCAGCCAAAAGCAACACATGTTAGCCCTATTCCTTCTCATTGCATTTGGAATTTCCCAAGTGATGTCTCGCAAGCTGCATCAAACATCCTTGCGAGAAAGACATGAAAATTGGATGGCACAATATGGAAAAGTGTATAGGGATGCTGCAGAGAAGGAGCAACGTTTCCTGATATTCAAGGACAATGTGGAGTTCATTGAATCATTCAATGTTGCTGCCAACAAACCTTACAAGCTTGGCGTTAATCACCTTGCTGATCTCACACTTGAGGAATTCAAGGATTCTCGTAATGGATTCAAGAGGACCCACAAGTTTAGCACAACATTTAAGTTAAATGGATTTAAGTACGAAAACGTGACCAATACTCCTGAAGCTAGAGACTGGAGGGTAAAAGGAGCTGTTACTCCAATCAAAGACCAAGGCCAATGTGGTAAGACAAAGAACACCATATAAGTACTTCATTAGGCTCCATCTTCTTCGTTATTTCCTTCATCTCATTTTACATTTTACTCGGACAACACAAAAAAATCAATTATACCCTAAAATATCACGGTCATGAAAAAAATATAAATAATTATTTACTACTTTAGCTTTACCATGAAAGCATCATTAATTATTTCTCACTAGGTATCAAATTTAAGCACACTACTAATTATCATTTTTCAAATATATAAAATTATTACTAGGATCATATAGTTATATATTTAAAAAAAATCCAAATTTTCAATGACTAAAACAACATTTAAGCTTTACTGTTATTATTTTGTATGTGACTCAATTTGAAAATTATATGAGTTAATCAGGTAGTTTTGTTTGAAAATTATAGGTAGTTGCTGGGCATTTTCAACTATAGCTGCAACTGAGGGTATCCACCAAATAACTACAGGAAACCTAGTGTCTCTTTCAGAGCAAGAGTTAGTGGATTGTGATACTGTGGATCATGGATGTAAAGGAGGTTTCATGGAAGATGGGTTTGAATTCATTATTAAAAATGATGGAATCACTAGTGAGACTAACTATCCCTACAAGGGAGTTGATGGAAATTGTAACACAACCCTAGCACACTCCCCAGTGGCTCAAATTAAGGGGTATGAGATAGTTCCTTCCTTTAGTGAGGAGGCACTCTTGAAAGTTGTGGCTAACCAACCTGTCTCAGTTTCCATTGATGCAAATAATAGACAATTTATGTTTTATGTTGGCGGGATTTACACAGGAGAATGTGGAATTGACCTAGACCATGGTGTTACTGCAGTGGGTTATGGCACAGAAAATGGATCTGACTATTGGATAGTGAAGAATTCATGGGGCACAGAATGGGGTGAGAAAGGATACATAAGGATGAGCCGAGGTATAGCTGCTAAGCACGGTATATGTGGAATTGCATTGGATTCATCTTATCCAACAACTTAAAGAGTTCAATTATACAAATCGTGTTTCGTGTTTTCTCTATAGCTTGTAAACGTGTAAGAAAGTGGGTTAGAATATGAGCATGTTATATGAGAAAAAATAATACCCACTAAGAATATGAGAGAACTTATACAAATAAGAAGCATGTTATATGAACATGTAAGTTTCTCTAAAAACACTTTTAGGAGAAATATCAGAAGAAAATAAAATAAATTTCTCCATAAGCTAAAATTAGCTCTCCATTAGTTCATTTATAAATGTCCTCTAATGTTTTAGAGAAGTTATATGACAGTTATTATACAAATTAGCTAATGGAAAGCTAATTTCAATTTATGAAGAAGCTCATTTTATTTTTTTTTCTTATTTTCTTTTCATAAAAGTGTTTTTTTTATAAAAACTTATACTCAAACATGCCCTTGATGTGTTTCTACTATTGCTCACACAATAATACCCACTAAACAGTATATGCTCTCTATCTTTTTTTTGTCAGTTTAATTACCCTTTTAGTAATGTACATTACTAATGTACTTATAAGATAATAATCAAATATTTCTTATTTGAATGAGATATTCTAACATTTCCCTCGTGCATGTAATCCGAATGTGAGACTCTTTAATGAAAGATGTTCTTACCAAAATCTGAAAATTGCACGTGTGGACTAGACGTAGTCTAGGTGGACTCCAAATTCTGTATGTCGGACGGTGATTCGGCTTTGTTTAGGAAAGGGACCTACAAAACAAAGGAAAGATACTCTGACGCTCAAGTTAGTACATCAATTTATAAGAGAATAACTGAGTGTGAGAACTCAATATAAGATATATAGAATGAGTAATTTGAGTAATGCATTCAAGTATTGTGTATGGAATTAGAATTGAGTAATGAATGATATGTATCTGGAGTGAGTATGAAGTGTAATCAGATATGATCATTGAATGAGATGAGATCCTGTAAGGTTATATTTATAGTGTGGAGTGTGGGTTTTGGGCCTTTGTTTATTGATAACTTGTTGATAGGATAATAATAGATAATAGCAGTTATCTAATTTAAATATAAGATAATATGTACCTTATTGATATATTGTTACTTGTAGATAAGTAACAACTTGTAGATAACTTTGTTAATATATGATATGATATGATAAGGTGGTTGCACATATTTGAATATCCAAGCATATTTGATATGTTGTTAATAAAGATATAATATTGTTGGTGTCGATGCTCCTGTAACAGATAGGTGTCCGCGCTCATATAGTAGGGCTGACATGGAGGACAGACACGTGTGTCAGGATTGACACTTGGAGAACGAATCGACACTATTAATGTGGCAATGTTGTCATGGAGGGTGTCCATGTGTATGGTAATCTTGTCATGATGGTCACGTGTAATTTTACCATATTTGAGTGGTACATAAGTCCCACAGCTTTTGAGCCAATTTATGGACGAAAGAGAGTGAAAGAGTGTCGATGGAGAATGTTCGTGTCATGGTAGTAATATGATAAGTGTTGTTAGCCCTCGAGTATGGACAAGTAATGTCGCGTGTCGAGATCAATAACTCTAGCAAGTAATATCATGAACTTGGATAGATCTGTCTAGACTGTATTGGTACTTGAACCTGGACGAGGTGGTCCAGGTTGTACATGTTGAGCTGTACAAAGTGGACTATTCCACCTTAGTGAATAAGTCTGAACTTGGCAAGTGAGTGAGGCGTCGATGATGATAATTCTGATCAAAATATGATTGTTTGATGTGATTTCTGAAAACAGGCATTACATCCTCATTAATGCCAGCAGTCGTGTGTCGCCCACGCACCATTGCCCATGCAAACGTGTCACTCAGAAGGTGGACACGTTTTGGAGATCATGCGATAGTGGGTGAATGAGGTCAATCAAGACGCAGGCTTCTAGGGAACGTTTCAGAATCCCGCCAATAACCGTCGAGCCTCCTCTTTAAATAGATGATATTTCTGCCATTTCCGCTACACCTGCATCCTTGCTTTCCTGAGTCCTCTTCTTCACTCTTCCTTTTCTTTTTCTTGCTTAGGCTTCTTTTTGAAAATGTTTGAGTCACCATTGTCCAACTCTAACCTGGGTATAGGGGGTAGTGACTCAGGAGGTTTTGTTGAACAACACGTTATGTGCGATGTGATCTCTGTGGATGACTCTTCGGAAGAAAACTCAAATAGATCATCTTATTCCTTTGAGGAAAGGGTGAGTCCTTGTCTACAGGAAAGGGTGGAAGAACCTTTACCACTTATTATTATTCCTACCCTTTCTTCGGGGAGGATAAGACAAGATAGCTATGAGGCCATTAGAGAATCCCCCTATGTGCGTCATAGTCCTTACACTAGATCATTGCCAGCTGTTTCAGGCTATAATGGGATAAGGGAAGATATTCTACAGGAAATATCCACCCCGATGAGGGAGACAAAAGTGCAAAAGCTCGTCCTCAATATCTCTGTTAAAGCGGGTGGAGATCATCTCACCAGAACCGAGCAGAGATCGTCTAATCAGAGTTGTATGAAGATCGTCTCACCAGGGCTGTGTGGAGATCATCTCACCAAGGCCGCGTGGAGATTGTCTCACCAGAGCCGCCAAGGCATAGGAGTAGATTAGCAATTGAGACATTGTGTGTTAAGAACGATGATGACCGGACATACTCAAAGTAGAGCTTTTACTGAAGGAGAAGATGATGGGACCACATTGTATTTCTTGCTTTGTTTTAGCTTTTATCCGTGAAGGCATTGTAAAGCGTTAACAAATTAATGAAATAAGTGTTCTTTTTGTCCCAAAATTTATTCGTCTTCTTTACATATTGTCCTCTAACTGTGACTGCTTGTGGTTGATGAATCACAAGTCGCTTGACTTGGGTTTATATCGTCAAGCGTGATTCTTTACTATTTGTCGGAGTCCTTCTTTCACAAATGACTAAGTATGTCGTCTTGCTTGTCGAGGCTCCAAATGAACATATGTACCAAGATCTTGTCTTGTGTTTGAATTTGTAGAGAATGGTCTTTAGACAAGTGTGTTGAATCTCCATTCACGCAAGTCACTAAGCCTTTAGCTTTGCCTATCGAGGTTCCCATTGCTAAGGTATGCTAAGAGTACATCTTAGACTTAGAAAAATGTTGAGGGTTGACCACGGAATTTTGCGTTGAATTCTTGCTTTTGCATCTGGCTAAGTTTTTAGCCTAACTTGTCGAGGTTCTGCATGAATTGAAAATAGCAAGACTGCTTCTTGGTTTCAGGATGCCAAGGGTGGACCCTAGACAATTATTCCTACAAAATAGAACAATTCTATGGTCCACTATGATGGGATTCCATAGGAGTTAGAGTACCAAGAGTATCTCTTAGATTTATCATGCCAAGGGAACCTTGGACTTTTATATACCAAAGATGTTTCCTTATGGCTCGTATTCCTGCATAATTTGTGAGCACTGCAATCATCAAAGTAAAGCTTTGAATACCTCATGTTCTTGTAATAGATAAGTTGACGAATACGAGGTTGACCATGGATGGTCGTTAAGCTTTGTAAGCTATATGCTAGCATGTCACTGCAAAACAAATAATTCTATGGTCCGCCATGTCGGGGTTCCATAGTGTGTAAGAGTACCAAGGGTATTTTCTTGGGTTTAAGATATCGAGGGTGGACCTTGATCTTTATATGCCAAGTATGTATCTTGGGCTTTATGTTCCTAAGAACTTGTATTCCAGCAAGGAAAATGTGATAGCTTATGTTGAGAATTAACATAGTTGTACCTCATGTTAGTCAAGGATGATACCAGTGGAGATGACCATGCTGGTTTTTGTAGACATTTACCAAGGTGCGGCCTTGGCTTTATGGTTCGAAAAGCTGGTCTTGGGTCTTCTGTGTCACTGTAGATGTACCAGTGACGCGTCCGTCCTAGGTTTTTGGAGGTCCACCAAAGCTTTAGGGTTTATGAATCTTGACGGTCTACCATAGTTTGGTTTTACGGACCTTGCCAAGACGGATCTTGGGCTTAGTAAGGTCTACCCTGACATGGGAATTACTAACCTTTTAAGATTAACCCCATATTGGAAATTACGAATCTTCTTCCAAGGACTTACCTTGGGTCTTGGATTTTTAATAAGGTTTACCTCGTACTGGAAATTACGAACCTTTTAAGATCTACCCCGTACTGGGAATTACAAATTTTCTTCTAAGGACTTACCCTGGGTCTTGGACTTTTAATAAGGTTTACCTCGTATTGGGAAAATTACGTACCTTTTAAGATTTATCCCATACTGGGAATTACGAATCTTCTTCCAAGGACTTACCCTGGGTCTTGGACATTCATAAGGTTTACCTCGTACTAGGAATTACAAACCTTTTAAGATCTACCCCGTACTGGGAATTACGAATCTTCTTCCAAGGACTTACCTTGGGTCTTGGACTTTCATAAGATTTACCTCTATTGGGAATTAAGAACCTTTTAAGATCTACCTTGTGCTGGAAATTACGAATCTTCTTCCAAGGACTTCCCTGGGGTTTTGGACTTTCATAAGGTCTACCCTATACTGGGAATTACGAACCCTTTTAAGATCTACCTCTTACTGGGAATTACGAATCTTCTTCCAAGGACTTACCTTGGGTCTTGGATTTTCATAAGGTCTACCCCGTACTGGGAATTACGAACCTTTTAAGAGTATCAGGACGCGTTCGTCCTGGATTTTAATAAAGTTGCCAAGGGCGGACTTAGGCAAGTACCAGGACATGTTCCTGGGTTTTTTTGTCGAAGCTGGACCTTGGAGATTGATCAGACGATGTTTCTTGAATTGGAAAAAGAGTACGCCATCCGGCCTTGAATTCCTTAGCTGAAGTAGAACTTCAAGTGGGTATCATTCTAGGTTCTTGGAATGCCTTTGTCATTGAGTTCCTGTAGTTTGTAGGCGCCATTGTCCAGGTTGGTGATAACTCTGAATTGGTTTCACCCCGTAGACACCAGACTAAGTCGCCTGGCTAGAAATGTTGAGGTTGAACTTTGGAGTTAGGCTTTCTTGTCATGTGAAAATTAGCCGATTCTTCTTTGATTCTGGCTATATCTCGTGGTTCTTCACTAGTCTACAGTTCAACCCTCATATTGTTCTCGTTGCACTGTTCCTAAAAAAGTAGGTTCCCCTAGCTCGACGGAAATCATGGCATCAGTACCATACGTGAGGCGAAAAGGGGTTTCTTTTGTAGTGCTTTGAGGTGTGCAATGGTAAGCCCATAGTATACTGGGGAGCTCCTCCTTCTAGAGACCTTTGGACTTGTCTAGTCTAGTGCGAAGGGCTTGTAGAATAACTCTGTTTACTGGTTCCACCTGACCGTTAGTTTGTGGGTGTTCAATAGAGGTGACCAGGTGTTTGATACCTAGTCTTGTGTGGAAGTCCTCATAGGTATGTGCCTTGAACTGCGTACCATTATCAGTGATGATAGCATAGGGTAGACCGTATTTACATATGAGATGTTTTCAAGTGAAGGTTTCAACTTCGTCGACTGTTATCTCTCTTAGTGGTTTTGCTTCGATCCACTTGGTGAAGTAATCGATTGCTACCAATAGGAATTTGATCATCCTTGGAGCTCTAGAGAATGGTCCCAAGATGTCTATACCCCACATAGTGAAGGGTCATGGAGATGAGATATTATGAAGGTTATCAGGGGGAATCCTTAGGATGTCTGCAAACTCCTGACACCTTTTACATTTTTGTGAGAACTTGAAAGCGTCGGTCCTGAGTGTTGGCCAGTAGTATCCATCTCATACTACCTTGGTGGCTAAGCACTTGAGTAAAGGTGTTGTCAGACCTCTTTTGAATAACTCACCATCAATGATGACATAGTAGTTGGCTTTCCGCTTTAGACGTTGGAGTTCATTTTCATCTGTTGGAAGTGTTCCCTTTATGAGAAAATCTTTGTAGGGTGTCATCCAGTTGGGCTCTTCTAACTCAACAGCCATTACCGCTTAGGTGTCAATGCTGGGTTTCTTGAGCGTTTCTTGGATGATTGTTTTGATTTGCCCGATCTTTTTGGTACTGGCCAGTCTGGACAGCAAGTCAACCCTAATGTTACTCTCTCGAGGTATGTGGTATATCTCGAAACTTTCAAAACTATCAATAAGTGTTTTAGCCAGATGATAATACTGGAGGAGTATGACTTCCTTGGTTTGGTATTTGTCCGCTATTTGTCCTTGGATGAGCTGTGAGTCTGAATAGCATCTCAGATGCTAAGTCCCAACTTCTTTGGCGAGTTTGAGTCCTACTATGAGTGCTTTATACTCGGCTTGGTTGTTTGTGGCCTTGAAGTTAAGCTTGAGAGCTTGTTCCAGCGAGACGTTGTCGGGTCCTTCAAGTATGTTGTCTACTCCACTTCCTTGTACGTTGGATGCTGTGTCCACGTAAAGGTTCCACCAGTCTGGGGTGGATTTATCTTTTCCTGCAAATTCTGCTAGGAAGTCTTCCATAAATTGTGTTTTCATGGGACCGCGAGGTTCATATCGAATCTCAAATTCTAACAGTTCGACTGACCATACCACCATCCTGCCTGCCAATTCTAGTTTCTGCATTACCTGTTTGATGGGATAGTTAGTCTTAACTATCACTTGATGACTTTGGAAGTAAGGCCGAAGGTGCCTGGTGGAGGTGATTAGTGCCAAGGCTATCTTTTCGATCATCTGATAGCATTTCTCGGTATCGTGTAGCATGCGGCTGGTGAAGTAAATAGGGAGCTGGTGCTTTCCTTTTCCTGGACAAGTGCTTAGCTGACAACTTCGTCGACCACTGAGAGGCATAAGAGTAATGGAGCCCTCTGTCGAGGTTAACTCAAGCAGGTGGTGCAGCGATTGTTTTTTTGAAGGCCTCGAAAGTTTGCTCGCAAGTGTCATCCCAAAGGAATGGTTCTGTCTTATTATGTAACTTGTAGAAAGGTTTTCCTTTCTCGGCGAGTTTCAGAAGGAATCTTGACAAGGTTGATAGCCTCCCATTCAATCTTTTATCTTCATTGACGCTAGTCGGGTTGTGCATCTGTAAGATGGCTGAGTACTTGTCTGGATTGACTTCAATTCCTCAGTGTGTGATCATGAAATCAAGGAATTTGTTGTCTCCTATCCCAAATGTGTATTTTTCGGGGTTGAGACGCATGTCATACTTCCGAACCTCTTCAAATACCTTCTAGACATGTTACATGTTGGATTATAGTCTGAGAATTGATGCCCATGTCGTGAAAGGTGTCTATACACACTTTTCTTATTAAGCACCAATGCTTAATAAGATTTTGTCAATGGATTTGATGTTTACAGTATTGAACAGCAGGTGCTTAATTAAGCACCAACTTTTTTCTTCTTTTTGTCTGAGTTATATTTTAATAATACTAAAACAAGAAACTAATAAAAATTAATATGATAAATTGGAATGCATACGGTACCGATTATTCATGTGTATCCGTTGGTTCTTATAAAAAATAATGAGTTAATTTTACCCATTAAATTATAACTAAAAAAATGATGGCAGAAATGAAAACCAAAACTTTTAATACATCATTTACCCAACTGAGAGATAGTATAATTACATAAAAGATTTCTTACATAGATCGATTGTATGCATATATCATAAAAAGTCAAAAATTTTAAATCAATTGTTAATTGATATTAAATGTTAAATTTTTAGATCAATTATTTAATTAATTGATTTTAAAAGATAACTTTTTAGATCAATTTATTAAATTAACTATTTAAATCAGTTAAAAAACATGATGTATTTAAAATTGGGATTTTAACCTCAATCATCAATTTTTTAATAATAATTTAACAATTTAAATTAATCTTTCTTATTTGCCATTTTAAATTTATTTTTTATTATTTTTTATTTGTTATGTCAAAGAAAAAAAATATCATACTTTAATTTAAAATCTTAAGATATTATATTTACGAATCTTCTTATTTATATATTTTTATTCAATTTGTCACTTCACACTGACACTTTTTAATCCAATAATATTGATTAATAAACTACACAACAATATATTAAGGAACATAGAGTACTCTAGTTATAAAACTTATTTTACATTCATTATTTGGTAGAAATTAAAGGTTTACACAAACATCATATGATAAGATAAAGAAACAAGCAACTTATTAGGAACACTGCGTACGTAGATGCATATACTAGCTAGAAAATAAAATGATGATTAGATCGAGATACAATACAACGTGCATATACTAAATTAGATTCTTAAAGGTTTATATATGATGGATTCATAGCAGCACTCAAGCAGTTGGATAAGAAGCATTCATAGCAATTCCACATAAACCTTCCTTGGCACGTATATCTCTTTTCATTCTTATATATCCTTTCTCACCCCATTTAGTGCCCCATGAATTTTTCACCAGCCAATACTTAGTACCACCACGAGCTTTTCCATAACCTACTACAGCAACAGCATGGTTTAGGTCAGTTCCGCACTTTCCTGTAAAAATCCCACTAGAGTAAAATTGAAAAGCATATCCATTAGCTTCAATATAAGCTGACACTGGTTGATTTGCCACAGCTTTTAAGAGTGCCTTTTCGCTATTAGAAGTAACTTTTTCATAACCTTTAATCTTAGCCACACCATGAGTTTCCTTCTTAACCTTACAAGTCTTGTTATTTGCTTTGTAGGGGTAGCTTGTTTCCTTTGCTATTCCTCCATTCTTGGCGACAAATTCAAAGGCATCTTCCATATAACCACCAATGCATCCTTCGCTCTGACCTTTAACACAATCTACCAGTTCTTGCTCTGAGAGAGACACCAATTTACTTGTAGTGATTTGGTGGATACCCTCGATCGCTGCCACAGTTGCAAATGCCCAGCAACTGCCTGTTTCACAAAAAAAAAAAAAGTTAACATTATTATCCGAGTTTTTAATGAAAAGAAAAAAGGAGAAACATCACAAGTTTGATCATTTTTATTGATAAAACTAACATTCTAATAATTAATATTAATATTTTCTGATAAAAAAAATAATGAAACACCTATGTATCAAATATATATTATTAAAGCATGAAAAGAAGCATCATATAGTATGGATTGGTTTATATGGATAGTATGAAACATTATTTGGTTATATTATATTTATATATATTATATATACGGCATCTAAAAGTTATAAGATTAGGAGAAAGGGTTTTGAATCCTCTATTGACATTTTAAAGAAAATTAATAAATAATTATTTGTCGATAAATATATATATATACCGCATTTGCCTTGGTCCTTGATTGGAGTGACAGCACCTCTTTTCCTCCAGTCCATGGTAGCAGGAATCTTAGTTACACTCTCATACCTAAACGATGTTTCTGTTGATGTCTCCACCCCACTAACCTTTTTCTGAACATTAATTAGTAAAGCCTTAAATTCTTCGTTATGAAGGTCAGCAAATTGGTTAATGCTAAGGTTGAAAGGTTTATCCCCAGCAGCATTGAAAGACTCAATGAACTGCACATTGTTTTTGAATATTTGGAAACGTTTTTTCTGCTCAGCATCATCCTTGTAAACCTTACCATACTGTGTCATCCACTTCTCATGTCTCTCAGAAGTGCAGGCCTCAGACAACCTGCGAGACATGACGTGGGATGTCCACACAGTGAGAATAAGGAACAAAGTTAAATAGTGCTTTTGGCTAAATGATCTCATCTTGTAATCAGAGCTATTTGGTTTAGAGAAGTTTTTTGATGTGTTTGGTTTAGTTTGCAGCAAAAAAAGTGGCAAATACAAGTAATTTATAGTGGTGCATGAGGCTCTCTTCAACAGTTGGTTCTCGTAGTGCATCAAATAGTACTATTAAGCTGTTAGCACAATTTGAAGCCTTAGCTTTCATTTTCTACTCATTATCGACCGCACTGAAACACGTGTGGTATGCTAATTTGTTGACTCGCTTATTCAACATATTGCTTTCAAAGACAGATCCTTTTCCAGTCCAATTGATTAGAATTAGACCACCACACGCGCATGTATCCCTATATTCAGAATGTGTCGCAAATCGCAATAATTTAGGTTATGTTTGGTAAACTAAAAAAAAATGAAAGTAAATTAAGATAAAAGAAATTTAATTTAAAGTAAAATATAACAACATGAGTTTCACCTAATTTTATTATTTATTTTCTTTCTTTTCCGTTTTCTTTCAACCCAAACGATGAACTGATCAGTATAACAAATATCATACCATAATTCATATGTTAAAAAAACGAGGGTTAATAACAATCTTTGCTTACGCCAGCCCTCAATGATGCCAGTTATGTATGGAAACTTGGCGGTAGTAATCCTGCTATGCCTCTATTGTTTGTGAAATTTTTAGGTGATATGGAATAATTATGATTTATATTAATTTTGTTTATATATATATATATATATATAAACATTAAAAATTGGTTGGAACCATAAATATATGATAGTTCTAATAACTAGCTACTTAATAATTATTCTTATAGTATTACATCTACCATCGCAAATAAGATCAGAAGATAACAACACACCACGATAAAATTAAGATGATATTAGGTGTAAAATATAATATAATTATAATGCGTCTAATAAGTTTTTTTTTTTATCTAAAACAAATTTTCATCAGTTTTCTTATGTATATAGATAGGTAGATGAATGAAAAATATTTTAAAAAAAATCAAATTGTGACAAAGTTGTCTCTTGCTTATTATAACTTTTCGGTGCATTTTTTAGAGATGAATATATATGAATGAAGCTGAAAATAAATTAATTAATATAATTGTATTGGGTATTAGCATTTTATTTTCAACTTGTGTTGCTTGTTATCACTTAAAAAATCATGTGTATTTTTCTTTTTAATTTTGACTATTTAAATATGAAACTATGAACTAAGTAATAGCCTATTTGTAGATTTTGTTTCTCATAATAAGATGTTCTCATTAATTTGATACATTTATATGCACACACATGATTGATCAAAATATTGGCAGTATTTGTACATTTATATGCACTGTCTCACACACACGCACACACACACATAGGATGTATCAAGTAAGAGTATTTCTCATTTTAATAATGTATGAACTTTAAATCTAAATCATATAACCATATTAAAATTATATATATAATGGTTATATAATCACTTAAAAAAGTCATATAATTTTTCTTTTGATCTTGTATATCATTTAAATAATATATAATAATTTTTATATTTATAGTTCTCATTTCTCACAATATATAAAAAGTGTTTTTATTTTATACACTTCATATATATATATATATAATGATAAATTTTTTATTAAGAATTTACATGACATACACCTATAAATTTCGACCATATATACAATTATAAACAAGGGTCAAGACTAGAGATTATAAGACTACAAAAGAAGCTCATGTGCATTTATTTAACTAAAATCTTGATCATTTATGAATGATCTAAAAGCATATATTCATTATTTTGTTTTACAATGTTGGTGTTTTAGCTTATACACGAGCGTGTGCATACACAAACATGGAGAGATAATGTTGGTGTTGTTTAGATGTGTTCTTCCCACTCACATTTAACATTACTTTCACACACAAATTAAAAAAGTAAGAAACTTATTTTTACAAATAAGAATTTTTTTTTATCCGTAAAAATTGAACACGGTCCAAGAAATTTATATTCTCACATAATCTATTCGATCAACTCAGTTAAATCTTCTTAATTTTGGCTTTACAATTACACAAGACTTTCTTTTTTTATTACCCACACGTGCACACACATATATATACTATATATAACATTGAGAAAAAGTTTATAAACTTATTATGTTTTATGAGAAATTTAAATTATTTTCTTTGGGAGAAGTAATATCAAGAATAGACACAAAAAGGTGAATTTTTCATTTATTTTATTATTATTATTATTATTATTATAATAATAATAATAATAATAAATACGGACAATTATCATAGATGAAGTGAAATTCGTATTATTGAATACTACGTACTAATTAATAAAGATAGCAGATCCATCTCTTCCTTTAAAGCACCTAAAAATCTTTCCTTGGGCAAACGTTCTAATATGTAATGCAGTTAAAGTGGCCAATGGGCTTAAAGAACACAGCATATATGTGGATAAGAAATTGGCCATACCACACAGTATGTGGCTACAATGTTATACTCTGATGTTAATGGGGTGTTCGATCTACACATGAAAATATAGCTTTAATTTTTCTGCTACTTTCACGTTTCAAACAATTCCAGAAGACTACAGAGATTGATTGTAATATACCAGTCAACGAATAGTTGTTATGCAAGTGCGTTGTTATTCCAGAACGGATTGATTGTCGTTTCTGGGCGAAACACAAGTGCGTTATTCCAGAATGGAATCTTGTAATTTTTGACTAATGGATAGAGCCAGAACAAAAAACCGTGCGTGGTCAAACATGGAAAAGCTGGCTTTTTTAATCAATTAATACACTGAGGTCTTCTGGGTGGTCCCTTAATTCTGTATGTGTTCATGGCAGCTTCTAGTTTAAGATGATCCATAGAAAAACACAGAGAACCAGAAAGAGACCTAGAGACGGAGAAAAGATGGTAAAGAGGAAAAATGAAAGGAAGAGGGAAACTGTAGTGTATAACATTCAGCTTAATTAGCGTCGGTCTCAATGTTAAGCGTAAACATTTTGTGTCATTAATCACTTAAATATCTTGTATGTTGTGTATGCCTCATATTTCATGGAAAGACAATATTGTATATTGGGTTATAAACAACAGTTGTGTGACGGTACAAGGATATAATATACTAATACTGTAATTATCAAACGTGTATAGTTTAAATATTTGATGTAATCTTATTTGTTCTATTATTAATAATAATAATAATAATAATAATAATTATAATAATAATAAAATAATAAGAAGAAGAAGAATCTAATTTAACTTGAGTATATAAATATCAACCATTATGTAATTACTGCTCATACTCATCCCGGCCTCCATTGCGTCACTATGCTCCAACCTATCATCCTTATTAATAAAGTCAGTTTATCTATATGTTTGATGTTAAAAAATATTTATATTTCAGTTTTATTATAAATTTTTAAATAAGAAATAATAATTTAAACATTTCATGAAAAAATGAAAATTTGATGGCATAATTAAATAATTATGATTATAATTTCAATAATTATAGAATAAATAGAAATTTCTCACTAAGCTAAATTTCAAATTGAGGATTTATATATATCAAACTAACATTAGCATAGTAGTTTTAGAATATATACACTTATTAATATATTTACAAGTTATTTCAAAAAATGAATAAAAATCAATGTGACTCGTGTAATCGTACAGGTGACTTATTAATCTTGTTTAAAAGAGAGCCAACTCTTTTATATTTTGGATTGCTTTGCTACTCCTCTTTTTATCCATTTGAGCTTCAATTTTCCTTCTCTATTACCTAAACTTAAAATAATAGAAATTGAAGCTTAAGTAACGTTTAAACAAACATAATCCACTGATCTCTCTTTTCTTAATTGCATAAAATGCACTCATTCATTTCAGGACCAATTTAATCAAATAATTCAAATTTGTGACATATATATATTTTATTTAACAATATATTAGAAAAAATACGGGATTATCTAGGGTTTATTAAATAAGAACCTCTTGATTATTAGGAGAAACAAGAAAGGCTAAATAGCCATTAATTTTGTCCCTAAATGTGTAAAGCGTTAACAAATTTGTCCCTGAATGTGTTATATAAGTTCTTTCATTAACAATAACGGATGAAAGTTAACAGATAGATAGTTTTGTCGCACTTTTTCACTTTTGAAAACTAAAATTTGAATTTTCATCTTTTAATAACCAATTTATAAACATTTTATACATTTAGGGACGAAAATGACTTTTTACCCAACAAAAAATATAAATCTTTGTTATACAATCATACAAGTATGTGGTCAAGGTTACAAATTAGCAAGTTGTAACAAGACAATAATTGGAAAAGTCATGTTTATTTATCTTTCAATTTTAACAATTCAAATATGATCTAATGATTTATATTTTTTTGTTCTCATTCATCCTAATAACAGGAGTTCTTAATTAATAGTAGAGAGTGAAGTATAAGAAGAGTTAATTTTTTTTACAATTGTGTATGAATGATTAAGATTAAAAGGCTATAACTGATTAGGTTGTGAGACTATTTTATACTTTAATCTTAATTACTACCATGTTTTTTACTATCGTATTTTTTTTTACTATCATGTTTTTAGTTTTTGAACGTTTTACCATTATAGGTTAATTAGTAACCAAAACAATGTTATTTTACAAAAAGTGATAGTAAAACAAAGTCGTTTTACTTTTTTAAATGTTTTTAGTGACACATTAGAACATTTAATGGATTCGGTAAAATATATGAAAATTGAAAAACTTGATGAATGTGCAATAAAGCCAGAAAATAGATGCAAAAACGTGAAATAATAATAATAATAATAATAATAATATTATTATTAAATCTAAAGTAATAGACAACTATCACAAATTAATGAAGTGATATATTTGCACATCTTTTTATAGGCAAAGACAATAATATTGAACCAGCACAAGGAGTATCAAAGCTTACAATAAACAAATATCCTCCATTATTGAATAACATAAAGAGAGCAGAATTATGTCTTACAACTTTAAAGCCCTTAAAATATTCTTTGCTAGCTCGTGTATCTGGAATAATTAACAATGTTGGATATATGAAAACTAATTAAAATGGCGAATGGTCTTAAAGGACACAACATATATGCGGAGAAGAAGACCGACATATCATACAGTTATATGTGGCTACAATGTTCTACTCTTGATGATAATGGAGTATTCTACATGGACCAAAATATAGCCTTTTCTACAAATTTCATGTTTCCAATGATTCTACCAGTCAACGACTAATTGTTACGCTAGCTAGCTAGCTTTTCTGGGTGAAACGCAAGTGCTTTAATTATTTCACACGGAATCTTGTAATTTTTTACTAATGGATATACGTGCCTTTGAATATAAGGAAAATTAAAGAAAAGAAGAACAAAAATGCGCCTGGTCAAACATGGGAAAGCTGGCTTTTTGAATACACTAATACATATAGTGCCCTACCCTTTTTTTCATGATTTTATTATTGTTTTAATCTACTAGATCGATGTTATTTATCATCTCCTGCTTCTGTAAACGTCTTATGTCATTCTATATTCTTCTGAATTTCTGTCTTTGAAAATATAGAAATTGTAGGAATTGTGTCTAATCACTCTAAGAAATATATATATATATATATATATATATATATATATATATATATATATATATACTGTGTATATATTGCATTGAATACATTAGAAATTTATGTGATGCTAAATATCTAATTAACTTTTTTTCTTAACTTTATATCAGTATGAAGCATCTATAGTAAAATAGTGATTATTTTTTAATGGTGATAGTGAATAATGACAAAATAAACATTTCCTTTTTTAAGACGATTTATTCATATTTAATGTTAGAATTTGAACCTTGGATAATTTTGTTAAGATGCACAAATTATTAACATTTATGTCAATCATTGTCAGTACATTATATCTAACCACTAATAAAAAATAAATGTAATTTTAGTCTCTAATATTAACCAAACAATATGACATGTTGTTCTCCAGTCTAGATATCATCTAAATGCAATAAAAAAAATTTAAAAGAGAATAAAACATTTGTAAGTAAATTATGTATGTATATATGATTCTTTTTCAAACCCAAAGAGTTAACATAGTGGCATAAGATTCGTTGTGTTTATATGAATAGAAAAGGTTTATTTAACTGGATAACCCATGTGAAAAATTTCTTTGAATGAGCATCATCATGAATTGCAAACAAGATTAATTTTTGACCCAGTAAATTAGAAGATATTGATGATATATGAACCAGGAAAAAAATGTGATTCTTTCCCAACCACTTCTATCGTTAAAGTGCATTTCAATTTGGGTTTTTTCTTTTCTTTTCTTTGCACTCGTGGGAAAATGTAAGGATTTCAAAGAGGGTGTAAGAGAAAGAGAATGGAGATTAAGTTACTCCAAAAAATAAATTTTACTTAAGAACTTTTTGTATATATTAAATTTCAATTATTTACCTGTTGAATTAATAGTATATATTATTCCAACTACTATACACACCAAATTCTAAATAATCACAGACATTTGTAATTAAATAATGTTATAATTGACATTTACTTATATTTTAGAAAAATATTATTATATATCAATTAAATTTATTTACTAAAATATTAAATAGGTTAACTTAAAGTTTAATTTATAAAAAATTGTTGATTTCATTTATTCAATAAGAACTTTTTAATTTAGTAGTTAGATTAATATTATTAAGTGAAACAAATCTGTCGAGAGTTATTATAGGAGTAATTTGATCTCCCATCTTATTAAATTAAAAATTAGAATTAAATAGTTCTTATAATTCTAAATAATATAAATTAATCCTTGGATATTTAAATTGTTCAA
>PYAF01004918.1:917569-934589 GCA_007407185.1 Glycine tomentella
CTGAAAATTTTTGTGATAATTTCGCAGCAGTCTTCTTTTATAAAAACGACAAGTATTCAAAAGGTGCTAAGTATATGGAATGAAATACTTTGTCGTTAAAGAAGAGGTTCAGAAACATAGAATGTCTATAGAGCATGTTAGCACTGATCTTATGATAGCTGATCCCTTGACGAAGGGATTATCGCCCAAGATGTTTACTAGTCAAGTATGTAGTATGGGCATTATGTCAGCTAATGAATGTGATCATTATCGAAATTATTGACTATTGACATTCTGAATTCAATGATGTTTAAGTTTCTGAAAATTATCCTGTTTTCAAATTTATGTATATATGCATGTATAAATGATTATTTTGAAAAACAGGATTTGTCCCTAATGAAGACATAATAGTATTATTGTGGGACATTATGATGTAAACTTCCATTAAAGTATCATATTAGGAAGAAGAGCTAATATAGTAGTATATGGAAGGAACTATGCCGATTTGATAGCATATAACCGCCATGACTCTTATTGGTTTTATTTCTGATCATGATTTATGATGAGACCAATGTATGAAAACTTTAGCCCTATGAATGCGCATTATAATTGTTTTCATTAAATCATGAAATGAAATTTATGACATGAGCCAAGTGAGAGAATGTAAGATTTATTATTGTGGCTCATTTAAATAAATGTTATTTGATTTAATGAATAAAGGGTATAAAGATAATTGGTTACAAAGGGAAGTTATTAAAGGATAATTGTTAATAAAATAATTATCTTAAACTTATTAAAAAGATAACTATTAATATATGCAGTTATATTAAAAGATAACTGTTGATAGGTGCAGTTATATTAAACGTAGTGGTTCAGTTTTCTTATGAAGAGAGATATCTAGAAAACTGAATACCACCATTGTCTGCCCATGAGAGTTGTATCCAATCCCTATCAAAGAAGATACGAGAAAAGAAAGGGTCAAGACTCTGAGAAAGCATTCTGCCATTAAAGGATTTTTCTCAAAGAATCTACGAAAGCATTCTACCAATAAAGATCTTCCGCAATTATGGACAAAAGTATGTTTATGTGAAACTCATGAATTCTAAAGATCCTTTTTCATGTTCTTGATGTAATTGTTATTGAACATGAATTATAGATTAATACTTACAATTTCCGCTAAATACACGTGGAATTGCCATCTTCAACAATTTTTTTTTTACTGAATTTCAAGGGACAACTTTTCTTCAAATTTCATGTTTCAAATAATTTCATAGGGGACTACTGAGCACTGATTGATCGCAGACCATTCAACTAAAATGTTTACCAGATATTTTTCTGGGCTCGATATTGCAACTGCATTATTTGAGTATGCAAGAATATTGTTATTTTGACTAACAGATATGTCTTTGAAAAAAGTAAACCGATCGACAAAATAAAGAACAAAATCCAAGCATCACTTTGAGGACGTGTAAACAATTCTCAAATAATAATTTAAGGATAAAATTAAGAGTTTAATGTTTATATATTGATAATAGAGTAAAACAGTTTTAAATGTGTATTTAATCATATATTATCATTTAAATTATTTTAAAATAATTATTTTAAGAGACAACAATAAACTAATCATATATTATGAATTAAGATTGGATGATTGTATAAAAATTTTATACTGTTAGTGGGTAAATATTTTTCTCTAAAATTAATTTTAATATATATTTAATGTTCATTTTGAATTTTAAAAAACAAACATTGATGCCTAGACCTATATATAAATGAATCAAAATAATGTCTAAAACCAACTGGGAGGACAAACTAGATATCATTTTAAGGTTCCGTTTGGTTGAGCAGAAAGAATGTGAAGGGAAGAGAAGATTTTTAATTTTGAAATAAATAACAGAGAAATTGAAAAAGAAATTGTTTATGAAATTAATTTTTCTCTTTTTTATATTTTTAATTTCTCTTCAACCAAATAAAATAATTGATTGTTATCCTTAAACTCTGCATGCTTTACAGAATCTAAAACAAACTCTGCATGCTTTAGAGAGAGAAAATGAATAAACGTATAGGACATGAATAACAGCTGTATTAAGTGGTTATTTTAATTATAATTAAGGTTAAATGAATTTATATAATCCCTATAATTTTTCTAAATATATAATTAAGTCTTTGAATATGTAATTTTTTTAATCAAATCCTTATAATTTTAAAATTTATAATTAAATATTTAAAAGAATAAAAGTTAATGCCGTTAATTTTTTGTCAACTATCATTTTTCATGTGTTGTCTAGTCAACTTAATAATCAAATATTTATGTTATCTCACTCACAGTTGTTGTGTCATAAATTATTAATTATGAAACGTATTTAGATAAAGTAAAAAATTGATTTCTAACAAGATTTACCAAAAAACTTATTAAAATAAATTAATATATTTATAAGAATGATAATTTTTT
Source organism: Glycine tomentella (assembly GCA_007407185.1). Classification (NCBI taxonomy): domain Eukaryota; kingdom Viridiplantae; phylum Streptophyta; class Magnoliopsida; order Fabales; family Fabaceae; genus Glycine; species Glycine tomentella. The sequence continues at coordinate 920,001 of PYAF01004918.1, forward strand.
TGTCATGCAGAGATTATGTGTGTTTTCAATTCACTGAATCATAAACCAACTTCATTTGGAGTATATAATTATAGTTGGTCCAAAAATATTTTACACATTCGACATAATGAAAATCGTAAATTATTTTAACTCAAAGAAGTTTTATATAATTTCCTTAAAAAACGTATCCCCTTATACGTAAGAAAGTGATGATATGATATTGAAGCTTTGCTACATATAAAACCGATTTGACTGTTGAAATTCTTTTTGTTCATAATGGAGCTGGACCAGCTTTAAGTGCTCCCAATATGCATGCTCCTGACGTCCATACGAGGACTAGTGTGAAAATGGACAGAACACACATCATTGAATATTAATAATGTTGTAGTATTGTTTTTTGAATGCTGGTACCTCCTGAAATATATCACACTCACACTATGTTTATATTGTATATCAATAATATTTACTAATAAATGAAGAGAAAGTATATATTAAAACTAATTAATGAGAGAGGATGTGTACTGATATAGGCCAATAACAAGAAAATAGCCCATGGAATGCAATTTACGCACCCAATTTGCAAGACGCAATATGAACAATCCAACATAATTATTGATTCTTTAACATAGGCAATCTGTCAATGATCTAACGTCGATCCATTGCGATTATGAGACTTGTTATGTGTGACAGTAATAGGTACACATGGACTTTGTTAAACAAAATTAGTTGAAAAATTAAAAAGTTAATCAAAAATTAAAAAATTATCTGATAACTTATGATTTTATGTTAATTAGGATAATAGTTAAAATAAAACATATAATATAAATTATTCACAAAATAATAAAAAATCAAAATCAAATAATGCTAAAATTTATTATTATCAATTTGGTGAAGTATAATGTTGAATAATAAATTAAATATTATAAATAATATAATGGTTAAAATAAATAGTATAATTTCAGTAAATAAATAAATGAATAATTTAATATAAAAATTGTGTAGTAAAAATTAATGAGTGAGAGAAAAAAAAAGTTAATATTTTATTTAAAAAGGGTAATAAAGAAACTTAATAAATATTTTAAAGATAAAATATATGAAATTTAGAAATTAAAATTTAGCGTTTTATATGCATGCAGTAAAATGTTAGACAACTGTTGTTTATTAATTGGAAGTTAATTATTAGCATATATTGTAGCTGATTAGTTGTTAGATTTGCCATCGCATTTCTATTGCATTCAACGCTGTATAGAATATGAATCATGAATGTATACAATTGTGTAGACTGATTAGACACCCAATTCCTACAATTTCCATAAATTCAAAGGTAAAATTTCAGAAGTAGGATATGGAATAATTTATGTATATAGCTTATGAAATACATGTATAGCGAAGAAGATGATAAGTAACATTCAGCTGAATAAAAAAATTGCATAAAAAAAAGGAAGATATTTTTTATGCTTGATAAAAACATGATGACATAGTTGAGTTTAACCCTATTTATAGTATATTCTTTATTTCACGTCGATATGTTGTTTGCTTATTTTGATAGACATGCATATACATTAGTAAAAAAATTACAAGATTCTGTTCTGAAATAATTAATGCACTTGCATATTTTGGTCAGAAAAGCTAGCTAGCATAACTATTACTAGTTGACCGTTGGATGCCATTAATCTGTAGTCCAGTATAGAATTATTTGAAACATGAAATTAACAGAACAAGCTATCTTTTCTTCTATAGAGTGCTCCATTAATAAGGAGTATAACATTGTAGCCACATATTGATTGATGCGGCGAGTTTCGATCTTATCCGTATATATGCTGTGTCTCCACAAGCCAAAACTTTAATTGCATCAAACATTAATAGATTACCTGAAGAAAGAAATTAATTTTTAGGTTATTTTTTTAAAAGGAAAACATAATTCTTCTCTCTCTTTTTTATTATTATTATTATTATTATTATTATTATTATTATTATTACTATTATTATTATTTAATGTGCATATCACTTCATCTATGATAATGGTCTCTTCGTTTAGGATCGATTATTTCAAACTCTAATTTTTTGTCCTTTGTCTTTTCTACTTTGCTCAAAGAAAATGATTCTTACACACTAATTAATTAAATTATGTGCATTATATATATTTATAATAGTTTACGATGTCTCTGCATGTGTACATATATAAGGCAATCAAATGATACCAAGTGTAAATTTACTAAATACCATCTCCAATAACATTTTATCATATATAAAATAAATTTTACAAATCTAATCATTTCAATTTAAATTTATCATAAAATAGAACATGTTATTATAAAATTTTACTCATTAAAAATTATCAATACATCACTGCAACTTTAATTTTAATGTATAATATATATATATATATATATATATATATATACACACAATATTATTTTTAATAATAAGAAAATAGATGTTATTGAATTCTACATTAATAAATTTCTAAATATTCAATAATGTTAAATCTTACATACTTAAAAAGCTATTGGATTATATAGTGAACTATATATGATTAATTAATGACTAGCGCCATGTTTCCATACACACACATGCACTAGGCGTCATTCGGGCTTTCGTAACCAAAAATCGTCATAAACCCTATTTTGTGCGTATTTTTTATGTATAAAAAAAGAATAATTGTACACCACAAGAATAAGAGAAATAAGAAGAAAAAAAATTAATAGAAACAAAAGATAATGGGATAAGATATGAATATATAAAGATAAAAAGAAATTTGATGGAAATAAAATTGGAGAGAAAGTAAATACTGTATATGACAATAATAACTTTTTTTTCAAGATATGAATGGCGTGGTAAGATTTATTTTTTTGTTGGGTTACATTTGTAGCACATTCTGTGTAGAGGGATTGGAGATGGACATTGTGGTCGCCAACGTCTGAATCAAGTGGACTGGAAAAGCATGGAACACGTTTTCAAGTGGTGGTAATTAATTAAGAATCTGATTAGGAAACCAAAGTTAATGTTGTGCTAATAACTATTTAATGCACTATGAAACACCATGTTATTAAAGCACCACTATAAATTAGTTGTAGTTGCTACTTCCTTTGCTGCAAACTAAACCAATTTTCTTTGTCTATGTAACAAACACTTCAACAAAGCTACTCTAAATCCAATTTACAAGATGAATTCCTTTAGCCAAAACCACTATTTAATTTTGTTCCTTGTTCTCACTGTCTGGACATCCTACGTAATGTCTCGTATGTTGTCTGAGGCCTGCACATCAGAGAGACATGAGAAGTGGATGGCACATTATGGTAAGGTTTACAAGGATGCTGCTGATAAGGAAAAACATTTCCAAATATTCAAAAACAATGTGCACTTCATTGAGTCATTCAATGCTGTTGGGGACAAACCTTTCAACCTTAGCATTAACCAATTTGCGGACCTTCATGATGAAGAATTTAAGGCTTTACTAATTAATGTTCAGAAAAAGGAAAGTGAGGTAGAGTCAACAACAGAAACATCATCGTTTAGGTATGAGAATGTAACTAAGATTCCTGCTAACATGGATTGGAGGAAAAGAGGTGCTGTCACTCCAATCAAGGACCAAGGCATATGTGGTATTCCTCTACTCATTTTATTTATCACTTTTGGAATATATTTGTTTTAAATTATTTGTCACTTTAAAATATGAAAAAAAATATTCATTTTTTTCTTGATGATATATGACCGATTCTTGTTTAGTTTTCAATAATTCTTTTAAACTTTTGTTTCCTACTAAAATTTTATTTGGTTTCTGCTGATCCTCAAATTTAATTAGATAACACTTTCGGAAGTAATTTGAGTAGCGCTTGAGGGATTAAAAACAAAATAAAGAATTTATCAGGGATCTAGGATATAAAAAAATTGTCGGAATCAAAATAAAAATTTTATCATTTAGGAATACAAAATATATTTAAGTCATGATTTTAATAAATAAATTCAGTAGTATGTTCTGTCAAAAAAATTCACTAGTATGTCTATATATAGTTGCATGTGTATAATGTAATTAATTATTTAGTTAGATAAGATTATATTATCACAAAAATTAATACAACTATTTTTTTCTTAAGATGTGTTCATTACTTTAAATTACAAATAAAATGAGAGGGAAATGGAGGGTAAACCAAATATCTCATATTATGATTATGATATATGACCAATAACATTGTGATTCTTCTTTCCATGTTCAAACCCTTTAATAATACTCCATTGTTTCATTAGAATCTAACTATGCTAAAATATCAACTCTCTTTTGTGCTTGTGAAAAATAGGTAGTTGTTGGGCATTTTCAGCCGTGGCTGCGATCGAGGGTATCCACCAAATTACCACAGGTAAATTGGTGTCTCTCTCTGAGCAAGAACTGGTTGATTGTGTTAAAGGTGAGAGCGAAGGATGCATTGGTGGTTATGTGGACGATGCCTTTGAATTTATTGCAAAGAAAGGAGGAATAGCAAGTGAAACACACTACCCCTACAAAGGAGTTAACAAGACCTGTAATGTTAAGAAGGAAACTCATGGTGTAGCTGAGATTAAAGGGTATGAGAAAGTTCCTTCCAACAATGAAAAGGCACTTCTAAAAGCTGTGGCAAATCAACCGGTGTCAGTTTACATCAATGCTGAAACACATGGTTTCAAATATTACTCAAGTGGAATTTTTAATGCAAGAAATTGTGGAACTGATCCAAACCATGCTGTCGTGCTAGTTGGTTATGGAAAAGCTCTTGATGGTTCTAAGTATTGGCTGGCAAAGAATTCATGGGGAGCTGAATGGGGTGAGAAAGGGTATATAAGGATCAAGCGAGATACACGTGCCAAGGAAGGTTTATGTGGAATGGCTAAGTATCCCTATTATCCAACTGCTTGAGTACTGCTACCAATCAATAATAATAAGATGCGTGTGTTTGATCTTAATTATGATGCATATGTAAACGTTTAGTTTCTACCAAATATATAATAATGAAGAAAAAAAGTTATTACTATACCTAGCTCATAATATTCTTTTTATTGTTGTTTATTAGTATATTTATAAATGTTACTGTTTTACAAAGTGAATATTTTCCTTTAAACAACATTTTAGGTTCAAATTTGTGTATAAAAAAATGCTCTCTACCTAGTCTCTACCATAGTTATTAATGTAGACATACTTAAAAATGTTGAAAGACATATGTCATGTAGTAGTACTTATGCTAGATGACGGGGATACCAAGAGAAAACGTGGTATGCTTTTCATTTTTAAAATGCTCTAATACATCAAAAAGTTGGAAGGGATACAGAGTCTAACGTCTCATGCATGGACTCTGCAAATTCGTGGTCTTTATTAACATGCGATATAATATTATGATTTTTTATGTAATATTATTTTTTTATGGAGATGATATATATGGACAGTAAAATTCTTTTTTTCTAATACTTAGTACAACTATCTATACAAGATTCAAATTTGAAACTAGTAATTATATTTGAACAATTAATCTTTGTACCATGAACAAACAGAGAGAATAAATGATAAAGTTGTGTGGTGTCTTGATGATTTATTAGTCGTATATTTGAATCTAAAATCAGTCATAATTGGTAATTTTATTTAAATTATAAAGTAATAATAGTTGTCATTGCAAGTGTAAATAGACAGCCGAGGACCTCTTGGCTAAATCATGGATTCGGAAGATCTTCCAACCTTGACACGACCTAGTACATATCGGTCTTCTTCCCAAGCAAACATCTGTGTCATCTGCTATCTGAAACAACCGAGTGAACGAGTGTGAGAGACAAGAATCCCGAATCCAAGAAACAGTCCAAAACATTGTATGAGAAGTGAGAACCATTGCCAACTTTTCTAATAATATTAGAAGCAAACCAGCATTGTGGGCAAGATGAAACTGTATTGAGCTTTGAGATGTCTCTCAACCATAAAGAGGTCTTAAGGGGGCTAGATTAGAGAACGAGCAACCATATCTGAATCTAATGAGAGGAGACCAAACCTCTGAGATGTCTAGAAGGAATCTCCACCTCCATTTCGACAAAAAGCTAATATTAAAGAGATGCAGATTTAGTGTACACACCATGTTCCAACAAATCCAGGCAATTTTTGAGATATCTGCTGACCCACCCCATAGAAAATTCCTCTGTATTCCCATGAGCTTACTGAGAACCTTCTTTGGGGCCAGAAAGAAAGAGAAGAAGAAAAGTGGGAGGCTTCTTAGAACAGAATTGATTAGGGCGATACTACCTCCAACTGATAGGAACTTCCTCTCCAAGTAATTAGCCTCTTGTGGAAAGAAGTTATGACAGGGTCCCAAGTGGATGATAGTCTCAGCTTAGCACCCATTGGCAAGCCCAAGAGTTTGAATGGTAATGATCGAATGCCTCAAGGAAGGAATTGTTCAGCTGCAAGTAGAAAAGATCAGTCCATATTTACGCCATACACATTCCTTTTAGCATAGGGTTGGACACTTTGTATGTTTTAGATCAAGAGAAAAAGGAGTCAAGACGTGTGTGATGGCTTTGGATGCTCTCAGACTAATCTTTTCATTTTTTCTCCTTCAAGAGCTTCTCTCCAATGGCTATGAACAACTAATTTCTCTTTTGTTGAGGTTTAATGTAATTTCTACCTTATTTTTATTCAATAAAGCATTGTTATTGTTCTTCTTTTATGTCTAATGCTTGCTTTTGGTTTTATCACCATTTTACATGATTCTATTCATTTAATTGTAACCGGAAAATTCTTTTGAACTGTGAAATGAAGGAAACACTCAATAATTTTTATGCCTAGAGATAGGATAAAAAGTATTGGACATCAATAAATATTTTTTCTTAAAGTATATTGTTTGGTTGTGCTTATTCAAGAGACTTATGTCCTTTCACTTAAGGAATTAAGGTGGGATAAAATATTGTGTTGATGATAATATAAGCTTAATTAAATAGGAATATATAATAATTGCATGTTAGGATGACCAATAAAGTTAAGCCCCGGTTATTATTTTAATTGAAATTACTTCAATTTTCCATGTATCCATAGTGTTTGACAGAATTTCTCACCTAATTTCTCTTACTCTTCTATTTTTTTTTTTTTTTTACATTTGTCTTTATTTTGATTACTTAATTTCCTTTACTATTAATTATTCAATTATCGTTCAAGTCTCTCTAAAGAAAATATTTTATTTATTATTGTGTTACTTAAATGATTTGATATTCTTGTCAAAATCTTAACATGCACCCTTGTCTATGCTGTCTCCATTGCAGGCCAGCCACACCCTCGATATTGATCCCAGCATGTTTGTGGTATTTTTTTCCTAGATTTAGATTTGGATTTGGATTTGGATTTCTTTTCTTTTCTTTTTCAATTTTGATTCATGGTCTGGTTTGCTTGATATCCCAGCGTGAAAGATCTGTGATTGTGGAACAATGAATCAGTTTATAGGTTGATTCGATCAATTGCAGGAAAGATGAATATATATTTTTATTTCTAAAATAATAAAAATATACCTGCGACTTTTAACCGCCACTATTTTTAAACAAAATAGCCGGTATTCGTAATGCAAACAGTGTCAATTCAATTAGAAGAAAAGGACCTTATTAAGGCAATTTTGAAATTTAAAGGAGTTAATTGGAGTTTTTTTAAAATATGAGAACCTAATTGAACATTAATTTTAGAAATAATTAAAGGACCAAATTTAGTATTAAGCCAAAAAACAATTAATATTACATTGAAAGGTGATACTTATTTTAGGATAAGTTTTTAAAATGTGATACTTAATTTGAGAAAAACGAAAATATAGTTTTATGTAATTTTCTCTTCTTCCTTATTGCAGAGGGGAGATTGGTGGAGAAATCATGGGATGAAAATTAAGAAGTGGCGGAGTGATTGTATTGATGAGTTATGGCCTTCGGCAAGAAAGGTGGAGACATACATTCTGTTTGGGTAAGTTTTTTAGAAGCATTTCTAAAAAAAAAATAAGATGAATTTTTTCAAAAATTAAAATAAATTTTTTATTAGTTAATTTTTAAAAAGTTCACTAATTTCTCTAAAAAATGAGATGATATTTACTAATGAACTAATGAAAAACTCATTTTAACTTATGGAACAGCTCATTTTATTTTTGTTTCTTCTTACTTTCTTCCTCTAGAAATACTTCTAAAAAAACTTACATCAAAACATGATCATAACCAATTAAGTAAATTTCTTAAAGCAAATTATACATATCTTTCCTATGTTTTAGGACTTATTACACTCACCTTACCTACATTAAAATGCATTTCTTTGATATCCCTATCCAAAACAGTTAATTAACCATGTTAGTTTTTAGTGAAAGATTAAGAAAGAAGCCCTCCATACAATGGTGCCTTCCACTACAGTTCCTGCACCATCCGTGCCCTTGCTGCTATCCTACTCCATAACCTCCACCTTCGTGCCGCCGCACCCTCCCACACCACCCTCTGCCTCCCCTTCAACATTGTCACCATGGAAAATACGATGAGAGCGACCCTGTCCCGAACGAGTGCAACCACGACATCACCATCAACTGCCACCATCAATACGACAACGAAAATCCATGCATCTATAAGATCCTTTTCACATTCCAAAGACATACGTACCAATTAGTAAAAAATTACAAGATTCCGTTCCCAAATGACGCACTCTCCATTCCCACATAAAAAGCTACTTTAACTATTCTTAATTAGCCATCTGTTTTCGAATTATTTAAGACATTTAGTCGTTGCTTCGTAAAAGTTATCACTTTATCTATGCCAAACTCAATTATGAGTATAGCATTATAACCTAGGGTAAAGCCCGTCTCTTATTAGCACATATCATATCCCCCTTTGAGACCATTTGCCTTTTTCTTAAGAGTCAAACATGGGTAAGGGATAACTCGAAATTGATCTGATTAAAAATTTCTTAATCTATATTGTATTCAACATATGTATCACATGGATGTACACGACTATCATAATATTTCTTACTTCAACTACATTTTAATTGTATTGTACGCGTTGAGATATATAGCTAAGAATTATTAATTAGCATGGCACCCATCGTTCACTGCGGGTAAGAATCTGATTAGAATTGAAAGTCAAAGGTGAAGTGTGTTCACTACTTTACTTTTTGGTGCACTATATATGAAACACAAACACCTGTAGAAGGAAAATTGTTAAGTAGCCCCTGACCACTATAAATTAGTTGTAGTTGCACTTGCTTTTGCTGCAAATTAAGCTAATTTTCTTTGTCATATTTAACAAACACCTCAACAAGCTCCTCTAAATCCAATACTCGGATTACAACATGAGTTCATTTAGCCAAAAACGTTTTGCAGGTTGCCTGAGGCCTGCACTTCTGACAAACATGAGAAAGTGGATGGCACAGTTTGGTAAAGTTTACAAGGATGCTGCTGAGAAGGAAAAACGTTTACAAATATTCAAAAACAACATGGAGTTCATTGAGTCATTCAATGCTGCTGGGGACAAATCATTCAACCTCAGCACTAACCAATTTGCGGATCTTCATAATGAAGAGTTTAAAGCTTTACTAACTAATGGTCAGAAGAAGGAACATAGCTTTTGAACAGCAACAGAAACATTGTTTAGGTATGACAGTGTTACTTAGATCCCAGCTAGCATGGACTAGAGGAAAAGAGGTGTTGTCACTCCAATCAAGGACCAAGACAAATGTTGTAAGAATCTGTTTGTTTTCCATGTTCACCGATCAGTTCAGTTATCTTAAATTTGTGTTTCATTAAAAAAATGTGCTCATATCGACTTGTTTTTGTTTGTGATGAAAACAGTAAGTTGTTGGGCTTTTTCAACTGTGGCTACAATTGAAGGTTTCCATCAAATAACAACATGTGAATTGGTGTCCCTATCAGAGCAAGAACTAGTTGATTGAGTGAAAAGGTGAGAGTGAAGGATGCTATGGTGCTTATGTGGAAGATGCACTTAAATTTATTGCCAAGAAAGGTGGAATAGAAAGTGAAACACACTACCCCTACAAAGGAGTTAACAAGACTAGTAAGGTTCACTACTACAATTATAGGCTTCTACAACGGCTATTTAAAGTCGGTTCCGTGAAACCCGTCACCATTAGGTGCACAGTGGCATTTTTGTAATAAATTGCTACTTTTCAAAGTCAATTTCTTTTAAGACCGTAGTTGAAATGGGAAAGTTAACTATTCAAACACAGTTGGTCACATAACCGTATTAGATTAATCATTTCGAAATCGGTTCTCCAATGGACCATAGTGGATTAGTAATACACGAAACTATTTCAAAGTCGGTTGGTATTGGGAACCATAATCATTTAGCTATTTCAAAAACGGTTTCAATAAGATAACCGTAGTTGATTTGTTATTATATTAATTAATTTTTATTGTGAAAATCTAATAAGCACACAGCCCTTCTTCTCATGACCCAACCCCAATTCCAATCTTCTTTTCCCTCTCTCCTCGAAGCCCTAGCTCTCTTCCGTGCTCTCCTCCACACGCTTCCGCCACCACCGCTCCCTGTCAAGCTCTCTCTCCAACCTAAGCCTCTTCTCCAGCTCCCTCCTGGCCCACCTCAACTGCCGCTCCTCCAGCTCCATCTCCCTCTGCCTAAACTCTGCCTCTCTCCTCTTCCTCTCCCGCTCCGCCTCCGCCTTCTCCCAACGGGACTCCCTCTCCTGCCGCCTCTCCTCGCGCTTCACCACCGCCTCCCTCAGCTCCACTACCGAACAACCTCCTTTTCGTAATATCTTTTGATTCTTCAACGAAATAGAGCAAGTAATCTTTATGGGGTTTTGTTTGCTTCATTAAGCACTCATTCCCATTAAGACTGTAATGTTCCATGAATTATCATTTGTTTATATGGCCAAAATTATGTGATAAGTATTTAATTACTACTCTACAGTTTGATACTCTCTCTTTGGGGATAAATGCTTGATACTCTTTTTCCCACAAGATGCATAAAATAACTGTCTATTTTTTCACTACTTTGGCATGCTGAATGTTTTTCATGATTTGATTTGCTGTTCTGAACATCTCCATTTCTACAGGGAGGATTTTCCTATTACTACATTCCGTCCCAGAGCTCGACAGCTTTTCCAGTATCGTCATTACAGGTTTAGATCATATTGACTTTAGAGAATCTTAAGAGGAATTAGATAACAAATGTTTGCATCTGAAAATGCATGCCACAATACAAGTTTTTAACTTGAGTCTTGCACCGTCGCAATTCAAATTGCTGTGACTGCTTTCCAATTTTGATTAAGATTTTTTTGTTATCCTGTTTTAGTAAATTGCAATTCAGATTTTTATCTATGTGGGAAACATGTTTGTATTCAGCTACAAAGTTTATTTTGTACACTACAGGAAGTTCTGTTTTTTATTACTGGGAATTCTGGGTAAAATTCCTTTTGGTCCGAAGTCTCTAAGATGCAAAATAAAAGGTTGAGGTTGGTATACATATATATATATATATATATAGTTTATTTTTTAAGCATTTCGTGTCTGATGATACAATTTGTCCATTTTAACTGTCAATAATTTACTTTATTTCCAGGTTGGACCCCAAGCAATCTATGTGGTTGGTCGAGATGATGATGATGAATCAATTGCTGCTGGGCGATCTAAGGTGCACATAACAACCTATTCATAAATTTCACGAATCTAAGACTCCAAGTATTTATAATTAGGAATGTACACAGCCATAGGACATTTACTGAAGATATGGAACAAATTTCTAGTACTAAAGCATTATTTGGTTAAAAGTTGCTCTATTTTGAGGGAGGTTTTAGGTACATTTCTATAAAATGTGAAAATAAGTTTTTCAGCCTTTCAGACCCGAGGAACTCAACAAAATCTTGCAGAATTTTATTAAGTCTTAACTTGTTGAAAGTCATTTTATCAAAGGAAATCTTAAATTGGTGTTGAAAGATAAAGATGTGAAGTAGGCATTGGGGCTTAAAAAAATGCCATTAAAAATATTAATAATGTGTGAAGTGTCTGTTACCAATGAAATATCTGTCACGCACAAAACAATCAGAAAAGTTTATCATACTTCAACAATGCAATAACATGATAAAGATGACAGTGGAGCTTTATAGCTACTTTACCATGGCTAGAAACTTATCGAAGCACTCGCGAGGTTGATTAAGTTATTTAGATAACTAGGACCACTAACATGTTCCAAGTAAATCCTATCTATTCCTTTGCAGGACAATGATGTAATTTCTCTTTGGACCAAATGCAAAATATGGATCGAATGGTAAGCAGGGACGGAGCTTTGTGGTAACGGGAGCCATGACCCCCCAATTTTTTTTTTTTTAAACAAACATATATATATATATATTATAATATAATTACTTATTAATAAAAAGTTTATTTTAGTTGTATATGGAAGAGGTAGAAAGCATCAAGGAACATATACAGTAAGAAAATTATTTCTTAGACCGTTAGAAACATATACAGCATGCCTTGGCCTCTTAATTATTATGAAAATTATAAATATACATATATATTTTATATATTTATGCACCGTTTAAGAAAATTTCACCTACATGTTTAACTAGACATTTATAAATATTATTTATTTTTATTTATATAATTATGTATTGATTTTTTTCTTTTTCTACATAATTGACAAATTTACATTAGAAGTATTATTTAATACTTTAATAGTAATTAAATTAACCTTTTTTTCACAGAGTAACAATGAGCAAGATGAACAAATTTTATTAACTAATAGAATTTTCGAATTTATATGATGTAGAAATTAACTTTTTTTATTGACTAAAATAAAACTTTGTTTTTATTTATATTTTAGGTTTTGATTTGTTATCTTAAATTTTAAAAGTTTCACTTTGTTATAGTGTTTATATTAGCCTAAATTGATTATTTATACTCGTGGTGTTAAATTTGATTGACGTGACATCCTTTTATAGTTTATCATATATTATTAAATTGATTAAATTTATGCAAAAAATTATTTGCTGAGTTCTGATATGTATAGACTAATGCTTCTCCAATTGTGTTGCAATTGTGTTGTATTTTAATTTAAATGTGAGGATGTCCAATTCTTGTTAACCCCAATGACAATGTTGAATCTCAAAATATGAAAAAAAAAAACCTGCTTATCAAAGTCGGTTCAATAAAGGAGAGTGTAGTGGAATTGCTTAATCAAAGTCGGTTCTATAAATGAACCGTAGTGGATATAAGTAAATCAAAGTCAGTTCTGAAACATAACCGTAGTAGAATCAGCTTAATCAAAGTCGGTTTCAAAACAGAACCGTAGTGGATACGGCTTATTCAAAGTCGGTTGTTAAGACAGAACCGTAGTGGATTTGGTTTAATCAAAGTCAGTTTCAAGACCGTCTTTAAAATGCTTCTTTATCAACGACGTGTATATCTACGTCAGTCGTAGGACCGTCGTTATTATGCGTGTAGAATCGTAGTAAATTTAGTCGCATGTAGTAGTGGTTAAGAAGGAAACTCATGGTGTAATTAAAGGGTATGAGAAAGTTCCTTTAAAGAGCAAAAAGGCACTTCTCAAAGCTGTGGCAAATCAACATGTGTCAGTTAATGTTGAAGCTAGTGAATCTGCTTTCCAATTTTATTCGAGATTTTTACAGGGAAGTGTGGAACTAGTACAGATCATCGTGTTGCACTAGTTGGTTATGGGGAATCTGGTGAAGGTACTAAAAGGCTAGTAAATTAGTGGGGAACTGAATGGGGTGAGAAATGGTATATGAGGATCAAGCGAGATATACGTGCCAAGGAAGGTTTATGTGGAATTGCTAAGTATCCCTGTTATCCAAATGCTTGAGTAATGCTATCAGTCCATATATATGTAAATCTGAAAGTTCAATTAGTTAAGTATATGCACGTAATATCTGTAACCACCTTAATTTCTAGCCAGTATTTGCACCTAAGTAGTGCTCCTAATAAGATGTTTATGTTTGATCTCATGATGTTGTAAGGGTATTATCAATGAGGAATTAACTTTTTCAAGGTACTTCTATTCATTATAGATTGCATCTGCTGATTTGAACTTGTTATTGGATGCACTTTATTATTTTTTTTGTAATTTAGTTTGACAACCTAGATTAATTTATGAGGCAAAAGAACCTAAATAATACATTTTAAATAAAAAATTACAAATTTAGGGCACTTTTCAAACTATTTACCAATCTGGGGCAGTGGGACGCGCCCAAAATTGGGCATGACCGGTCCCGCCTGAATTTGGGCGTCACCAAGGGGGGGTCACGCCCAATTTTTGGCGTGACTAAATCCGTCGCTAAATCGGTTAGCGACCGATTTAGCGACGGAATTTTTTGGTTTATTTTAAAATATTTTTGTTTGCGACCAAAATTTCCGTCGCAAAAACGGTTAGCGACCGATTTAGCGACGGAATATTTGGTTTTTTTTTTAATTTTTTATTTAATATTATTTATTTTTATTTTTATTTAATTTGAAAGTATTTTTAGATTGATCTTCATGATAGATATGATCTGTTTTACTTTTAATAATATTGTTTTATTTAGTATATTTTTATAATTTTATATGATTTTATTTAATATATTCTAGATTTTTGGTATAAATAATTTTTAATATATTA
>PYAF01004919.1:1221-15910 GCA_007407185.1 Glycine tomentella
GAGTTTACTGGGATTTTATATCTCACCCCTTTTGTGGGACTTATATTCTTGCAGGTGATTCCTCAGGAGGAGCAGATAGATCCCAAGGCAAGAAGCCTATGCAGGGATAGCTGTTATTTGTAAACCTTAGGCCTAGATGACATGAGCTTGTGGCTCTGATGTTTTGTATATTGCCTTTGGTTTTATTTTGTACCCTGAGAGGAAATGTATGTACAGTTTTGTACTTAAACATAGACTTTATGTATATTCACCATATTATAGTGTAAATGGCTATGTTAGTGACATTTGATGACGTCACTCTTATATTATGCTTCCAAACTGCTTAAACTCTGATGATTATAGTTAATGATAGTGATTAAGGCAGGTTAATGACCCTGGTGTTTTACGGGGCATTACACTCCCCCTCAAATCAACACTGCTCACAAGTGGTGGTAAAGTGATGAGCATCTCTAAACAATGTGGGCCAAAAGAACCCACAATCTAATACTTTCCTAGCGGTCCTCTGAGGACCAAAATGACCTCCGGTAGGTGTGCCATGACAAAACTGAAGAATAGGCTAAATTTCATGATCAGGCACACACCTTCAGATCACTTGGTCACTACTAAACCTCCACAAATTAGGATCATCCCAAACATAATATTTAGCATCACTTTTAAGTTTATCTATTTGGGACCTAGATGCATGAGGTGGAACAACAGATGTAACAAGGAAATTAACAATGTTAGCAAACCAAGGTGTGACATGCGATGAATGCAAATGCATCAAATGCTCATCAGGAAAATTATCACAAATGGGAAAGGACTCAAGAGGTCCCTCAAATGCTCATCAGGCTTCTTCAACAGGTATTTCAAAGTTGCATGGTCAGTAAAGACAGTGATATGGGAGCAAAGTAAATAAGATCTAAATTTATCTAAAGCAAAAAAAATAGCCAAAAGCTCTTTCTCAGTGGTGGTGTAGTTAACTTAGGCTGCATCCAAAGTGCGTGAAGCATAAGCAATGACATGGAAGAGTGTATCAACTCTTTGTGACAACACAACCCTAAGTGCATAATTAGAGGCATCACACATGAGCTCAAAGGGAAGCTCCCAATTTGGCGGCTGAATGATGGGAGAGGTAGTAAGGTTCTTCCTCAATCCCTCAAATGCCTCTTTGCAAGTCTGGTCAAACATAAAGTCTACGTCCTTTTGGAGAATCTTGGACAATGGCAACGCAATCTTACTAAAATCCTGAATGAATCTCCTATAAAAACCTGCATGTCCAAGAAAAGAATACATTTCCCGCACAAAAGCGGGGTAAAGTAAAGAAGTAATTACATCAATCTTGGCCTTATCGACCTCAAGACCTCTACTAGAGACCAAATGCCCTAGGACTATACCCTCATGCACCATAAAATGGAATTTCTCAAAGTTAAGAACAAGGTTAGTCCTAATACATCAGTCAAGCACTCTAGAAAGACTATCCAAACATGCATCAAAAGAGGAACCATAAACAGTGAAATCATCCATAAACACCTCCAGGCAACTCTCTAATAAATCAGAAAAGATACTAACCATGCATCTTTGGAAGGTAACAGGTGCGTTGCATAGGCCAAAAGACATCTGGGTGTAAGCAAATGTGCCAAATGGACAGGTAAATGTGGTCTTGTGTTGATCCTCTGATGCAATATGGATTTGCATGTAACCAGAAAAACATCAAGAAAGCAATAATGTGATTTACCTGCTAACCTCTCTAGAACTTGATCAATAAAGGGTAGAGGGAAATGGTCCTTGCGAGTGGCCTGGTTGAGTCTCATATAGTCAATGCAAACTCGCCAACTGTTGTCCACTCAGGTCGGAATCAACTCATTATCCTGGTTCTTCACAACCGTGATACCCAACTTCTTAAGGACCACATGGACAGGTGAAACCCAAGTGCTATCTAAGATGGGATAGATGATCCCTGCAGGTAGTAGCTTCGTCACTTCCTTCTTCACCACATTAAGAATGGTGGGATTCAGCCTCCTCTGTGGTTGCCTTATTGGTCTAGAATCATCCTCCAAAAGTATTCGGTGCATGCAGATGGAAGGATTAATTCTAGGAAGATCAGCAAGTGTCCATCCAATGGCCTTTTTGTGGCCTCTCAAAACATGCATCAACTTCTCTTTATACTCTAGTGACAGACTACTAGATATGATGACTAGAGGCTTCTAAGCATCATCTAAATATGCATACTTGAGGTGCTCAGGTAGTGACTTTAGCTCCAAGGAAGGTGGCTGAATAATGGAAGGTAAGGAAAGACTATGGGCTGAGGAAAGTGGGATAGTAGGCTCAGACCCTATATCTATACCTGCTACACCATCAGAGTGAAGTACAGAGGAAATCTCCACACAAATACTACACACAACAGCAAAATCATCATAGGTACAATTACAAGAACCAAGATCAAAATCAGAAAAATCAGAAAGATCAGAAAGTAAATCAGAAATATCTACACTATCTACTACAACATCAATGATATCAAAAAGAAAAACAGAATGTTCCTCCATAGGATGTCTCATGGCATCAAAAAGGTTAAACTAGACAACATCATCACCAAACTCCATGGAAAGAGTTCCGGCATACACATCAATTTTGGTTCGGGCTGTCATCAAGAATGGTCTCCCTAGGATCAATGTGGAACCATGGCTGCAAGACTCATTCTCCATATCCAAAATGTAAAAATCTACTGAGAAAATCAAGTTATTAACTCGCACCAGCACATCTTCAATAAGTCCAAGTGGAAGTGCAACACTCATGTTGACTAAGTGGATGACAACACCAGTGGGTTTCAAATCACCAAGATGTAATGATCTGTAAATAGATGTGAGCATGACATTAATGGAAGCTCTGATATCACACATGGCATCTACAAAAGTACAGTCCCCAATGGTGCAAGGGATAGTGAAAGTGCCAAGATCCTTGCACTTCTATGGCAAGGTGGATAGTAGAATGGCATCAACAGTTTTGTCTTGTATCAATGCGGAAACATTTATGCCCATCTTCACTTACTCATTTCCCTTCAGCTTCCTCTTGTGGGTGCACAAATCCTTCAAGAACTTTGCATATTTTGGAATCTGTTTGATGGCATCCAAGAGGGGAATGTTGACTTCCACCCTCCTGAAAGTCCCAAGCAAATCAGAATCAAGCTCCACCACTTTCTTTGTAGAAATGGCTCTAGAAGGGAAAGGTAAGGGAATCTGTTTTGGCACCATCATCAATTTTTTTACTAGCACCAGCATCAGGAAGCTCTGTGCCACTCCTCAAGGTAATGGCACTCACATTCTTTGGATTAATAATTGGTTGTACTGGAAGGTTACCAGAACCTTGTTGTTGCATCTAGTTGACAGTTGTAGCTAACTGTCCAATCTGAGTCTGCAGGTCTTGGATGGAGGCATGACATTTTGTTGAAACTGGATGTTGCTAGTGGCCATTTGCTTCATCAAATCCTCCAAAGAAGGTTTAGAAGTGGCCTGCACAGGTTGTGCAGGTGTAGGTGGAGGTTGCTGGACCTGTGGTTGTTGTCTGAAGGGGGAAGGTTGGTATTTGGTGGTGGCAGGCAAGAAGTGTTGTTATGGAGGTCCGAAAGGTTCCTGTTGTTGTGCATCAGGACCATACCTCAAATTCGGATATCTCTCCAACCAATATTATAAGTGTTTGGAGTAAGGATTATGTAACACCCCAAAATTTAGGGAATTACAGACAATTACTGAGAGTAAAATGTTAATAAAAGGTAGTAGAAATTTAGGACAAAATGACAAGAACGCCCCTGAACAATTTTAGAAATGACGTTTATGTCCCTAAGGCGAAAATGACAATTTTGCCCTGAACAATTCTGGAAATGACCAATGCATCCCTAGATATTTTAGTAAGATATTTACTAGGAGAAATTACCAAAATATCCTTGGACAATTTCAAGAATGACAGTCAGGTCCCTGAGGCACTAAATGACCAAAATACCCCTGGATATTTTTATTAATGATCAAATTGTCCTTAGGCATTTTAACAAGATACTTTAAGAAGGAAATTCTCTAAACACTCTGGGATGCCTGAAAAATAATCAGAATACCCTTAGGGTAACCAATACAGAGTTTCCCTGAATATTTTTAGAAATGACGATTTTACCCCTAGGGAGAAGGGTAAAATTACCAAAATGCCCCTAGGTCAAAACTGACCAAGATGACTTTAGAAAATTATGGGAACCTGAGTATTGGATAAAATGCCTTTAGACAACAAATTATCAACATGGTTGGTGGCAGAAAACTCTAAATTGTGATTTCTAGAAATTTTGAAAGATATTCTGAAAAGAGCTCAATCTAGACAACCTCAGGTATCAGAAAATTATAAGAAAAGTGTAAATATAATCTATGAAATTTTCTCTTAATTATGGAAGGAATAGGTTTCCTAAATGAGTTAGTTTAGTAATTTTATTAATTAGAGTCAATATGGACCAATAGGAAAATAGAATTTTATTTTTACATGTACAAAAAGAGAAAAAGTATTGATTTGGTTCCAAAAAAGAATTATGGCCGTGCAATATCAAGACCAAGGGAGAATTGCTTTAGAAAAGCTAAGAATGATAACATGGAAGGTTGAAAAGTCAAGCTTAAATCTAATTGGTTCATGTAAAGTAGTAATAAATGCTTAGAATCTTGTAAGATACAAAAGCTTAACAAAGACACTAACCGTAGGAAACAATAAGCCAAATGAATTGTCTATAAAAATGAAATGGCACGTGAAAGGAATTAAGGGGCAAATAGGCGGTGGAACATTCAAGAAATGAGCCACTTGGAGGAACAAAATTCAATAGCCAATGAAGGAAAAACACATGTAAAGCAAAGCATTAATGACTTAAGAAAAATCTTTGTAGATTTTTTCAAAACAAAAGGCAATCTCCCTCTATATAAATAAAAGAGGACCGTGAAGATTGGGTAAGGAAAAGAAAAAAAAAAGAACGTGCAACCATATTGTTCCTTTCAAAGCCATTTGAAAACCTTTTTCAAATAAAACTCCAAGAGTAGCCGTGCCACACTCCCTTAGTATCCTTCTTGCCTTGACTTTGCTATCACTTTCGTATTATTCCTTTTACCTAAAGAAGAAAAACCAAGACCTCTAATTCTAGTAATCTCACGTGGAATCAAGGAGAAGGAAGGAAGAGCTGTCCAAATTTAGGAATCAAATAAGGTATGGGGAGTTTATGATATTCAAAGTTTGAATAAAATTCTTATATGGTTTTGGAATTAAAATGAATGATGGGCTGAAATCCTTCTATGTTTCTTTAAGTATCTATATCTAATTTGATGATAACCTTGGTTGGAAGCAAGTTTTATTCTTAGAAATATGTTGAACTTCATAAGAATTAAAGATTAAAGTAGCTTTCTTTGTATACTATGGATTCAAGAGTGCACACCACGTGTTTGTTCAAATGTCACAATGAACTAAAATAGTATATAGACCTAACCTTAAGCAACCAAGAGAATAAACTTGAAACTTAAATAAAGTGGCTGTCCAATATAATTAATTTTACTTTGTGGCCATAAGTTACTTTGTGGAATTCCTTTGATGTGGTAATATTTGTAATAAATTATTTAAGGTTGTTGTATGTCATTTATTATGTTGCTGTATTTGTAACTTAAGGTAGTTGTATATTATATTGCTATACATGGTTGTATTTGTAACTTAATGTTGTTGTATGTTATTTTATTATGTTGCTGTCTATTGCTGTATTTGTAATTTAATGCTGTTGTATATTAATTCTGTACCTTAATGTTGCTGTATGTTATTTTACTATGTTGCTGTATATTGTTATTTAATGTTGTTGTATGTTACTATGTGGCTGTATGATATTTTATTATGTTGCTGTATTTAATACTGCTATATGATAATATGTTGCTGTATGTTGCTGTATGTTACTGTATATTATAACTTAATGTTGCTGTAACATAATGTTGTTGTATGTTATTTTATTTGTTGATGTTGCTGTATGATATTTTATTATTCACTTGATGCTGAGCTATGATAAAGATTAACCTGTCACTTGGTAGTTTATGATTTTGATAATTGAGAAATAAATTAAATTTTGAGGATGAGAAACAAATTGAGAATTATGTTATGCTGATGATTGGAATCCTCGTATTGTTGAGTGGTTATGGATTTCGTAAGTTGTGGAGAATTATGGCTGTATGCTGAGACTGTGGTGTAAAATTTTATGAGATGAAAGAAATAAGCCTTATGTGTTGAAAGGATGTTTAAAGACTGGATTAAATAAATCACTCATGCATTTTCATACACATATGCCTGGCGGGGGTTAATCCGTGGAGTTGATGCCTTGCGGGGGTTAATCCGTGGAGATGTGTGTCAGATAGTTAGAGGAACTGAGTATGAGCGTTCAGACAGTGAGGAGTCTGAGCTGGGGGGTGCTTCGGCAATGAGGAACTCACGCCACCCATGATGATCACATGTAGTGTGGGTGACTTTCCTGTGCACCACTGTGACACCCTGACTGATCATGCAAGTTCTGGACCAGTGATTGGGGCTATCTGACTGTGGCCACTGATGTTGATGATTTTATGATAAGCTGAGATCTCAGTCATGCATCATATAAAAAGATGAGCATGCATTCTATACATCGCATGATAAGCTTGTGGAATAATTATCTGTTGATAGGATGTTGTGTTTATGATATGATTTATTTCGTATGCTGAGGTAATTTAATCTGTGGATGGACCTTGACTTAATTCGTGTGCTGTATAGACGAAGATAATTTAATTCTGTGGGCAAATCCTCTGTGTTGTTATTTTATAATTATTTACGTATATATTCCGTTATATATGTTTTTATTCAAACTTTGTTTGTCATAAACTTACCCGAGTTGTGTCTGTGGTTGACACCTGTGATGACCCCAATTTATTTGGGCGAGCAGAGGAACAGGAAAGCAAGAACTGTAGATGAAGGATGATGAAGAAGTTTTGATGAACTGTTTGTTGTAGTCTATAATTTTGTGGCATGTAATTTGTAGTAGACTGTCTGTGTATTATTTTGGATAACTGTATCTGGATTGTATCTTATTATTATTATAATTAAACCGTAGTGAGGAAGACCCGTGTACGTTACAAACGAATCCTTTGCAAGCAAAGTAAAAAGGATTTTCGTGAAAAATTTATAACTAAAAATGTTATAATACGGAAAGGACACGAATTTCCATATAAAAACAATCAAGCACAAGTGAGTAAAGAGAGGCATTACAGATTGTACTACTGTTGAGGTTTGAATGACTTGCCAGGTTGCATGGCAGAAACTTCAGCAAGTTGTTCCGTCTCTTGGAGAGTGGGGCATGCATCTATGGGATGATCAGGCGAACAACAGATAGCACAGAGCCTTGGTTGATTAGCTACCATCACATTCTGTTGTTGACCAATAGCAAGCTGCCTCACAAGGGATGTCAACTCTGTCAATTTGTTTTCCAACCTCTGGTTATCAACAACCATAGAAACAGAAACTTCATTTGCAACCTTGGATGTTGCAATAGCTCTAGTGCCAAATTGTTGATAATTGGCTGTCATGTTTGAAATCAACTACCTTGTAGCATGAGGAGTCTTGTCCATCAAAGCACCTCCACTGGCTGCATCTATCATACTTCTGTCCATCAACATCAAACCTTCATAAAAATATTGGATCAGTAATTGCTCACTGATTTGATGGTAAGGACAGGTAGCACACAGCTTGTTGAATCTCTCTGAGGACTTATACAAAGTCTCTCCAGGAAGCTTCCTTATGCCACAAATTTCCTTCCTGATGGATGTTGCTCTGGATGCAGGGAAGAATTTCTCCAAGAATCTTCTCTTCATGTCTGTCTAAGTGTTGATAGGACCTGGTTAAAGGTACATCCAGTCCTTAGCAACACCATCCAGAGAGAAAGGAAATGCCTTTATCTTGACATAATCCTCATGAATATCATGTGGTCGCATGGTGGAACACACCACATGAAACTCGTTAAGGTATTTATGTGGATCTTCACCAGCCAGACCATGAAACTTTGGAAGCAAATGGATCAGTCCAGATTTTAGCTCATAACTTACCTCAGTCTCAAGATATTAAATACACCAAGGTTGATAAACAACATCAGGTGTAGCCAACTCCTTAAGAGGTAGGTTGTTATCAGCCATTATATCAAGATGCTTAGAAGTAGGAGGATTAGAAGTAAGTTCAGAATCAAAGTCAGAAGACACTATGCTACTGTCTAAAACTACACTATCAAACTCATCTAAACTAATGTTATGTCTGTTTAATCTGTGAAATGTCATATCTATCTTGGGATCATATGAATGTAATTCACTTGATGTGGACCTAGTCATACACAGTTCAACTCAAAAGGAACAATAAACACAGACAGCACAGAAAAACCAAACAGCTATTCTATCAGGACATTACTTACTATATATGCTGAAATGAAATAGAAATTGGAAAACTGCCCTAAAAATTTTTGAAAAAATATAAAAAAAATAACAATGAATGTCTAAAAATCATGATTGATTTTTGTGATTTTTTTGGTGATTTTTAAAAATCATGAAATTAGAAAATCGTCTCAAAAGTAGCCTAAACGATGGAATTTCGCGATTTGGACCCCTATTAAACATGTTACTTGGTAATAGGTTCAACTTGATGTATGAATTTTCTGCACATTCTGGTAAAATTTCAGCCCATTCTAAGATCGTTTGCTATAAAATTACCAGAATGCCCCTATGATAATTATAAAAATTGGTCCAAACTCCTACTTAGAGGTCGAATTTGCCAATTGGAATCCACACCCAACCCTTATATGGTTGCTTTTGTTTAAAGTGGGGGATAAACCTAGGGAAACAAACCACAACTCAAACTACACAAGTGGGAAAAATTCTAGACAGCAAAATGACACTACAAAAACAACTACACTACACTAATTCTCTCCCTACTACTACTTTGTTTTCTTCTATTTTTTGACAGCACACATGCAACTACATCATCCACACTTTGTAATGAGCAAGAATAATCAAGTGGTTATGTAATAAAGTGTGGTTGTGCAACAAAATGTAAATATGCAGTAACTGTAACTTACATATATATATATATGAACTAATTACAAAGAATTAAAGCTAGCACACAATGAACCGTATCCCCAACAACAGCGTCAGTTTTGATATGCATTTGCCGTAGCGCTCCAAAACAATTTAACTACGCTAATTTTGTAGTACAGGATTAACCTAGGCCGACTCAAAGACACTATCAATATGGTTCTAACTTCAACTCACCAATAACAGTAAGAGGGATTTTTATCGAACAGTTTATGTGCATTAATTAAAACTTGCAAAAACATAAACTAGGATTAAAGAATAAAGCAGAAACTAACATAATTGAAAAGATGTAATGTAAAATAGATTAAAAGCATCAATCCAATTCACCAAACCAAGCAATTCGAATCATAATCATTCTCAGAAATTTATCCTATTATGAAAGCTCATTCAATCTCATTAGAAGTAGTTCAATCGACTTAACCCCTAAATTAATTGAAACCACAACCCTAACTGAAATATCATCCAATTAATCTATGATTAATATTCGAAATTAGGAAATGAATCCATAACCTAATCCGCTTTCAATCCTAAACGCATTCATAATCATGAAAACAGAATAGCAATTGAAGAAGAAAGTGAACATTCAAACAGAATTAGAAATACTAAACCAGAACTCAAATTCTCCTTTTGCTTGGGTTGTATCCTTGGATTGATTGATTATTTAGCCTCCCATGGTCATCATCAGTGAAAGCCCCATGAATTTGGTGCACGAAAATGGAAGAGCAGAAAACGAAAATGAAGAACAAGGAAGAAAAAATGAGAAAATAAAAGAAAGGATTTTGATTCTAAAAACTTAAAAAGAGAAAATGTAAAAACTGTTTTTGCTCTTGTAATGTAATGTCTCAAGTCTCTCCAATGTCACTAATATGTAGTGACTAAGTTTGAAGGAAAGAATGGGCCATAAACAAACCCATCAATTCTAATTATTTACTATTTACAACCATAAAAATAAAACTTGCAACCCAAAATACAAGTGCAGTGATTCTGACTTCGAAGCCCAAAATGACCCTCCAAATGACAAAATTAGCCTCGACT
Organism: Glycine tomentella; assembly: GCA_007407185.1. Lineage (NCBI taxonomy): Eukaryota > Viridiplantae > Streptophyta > Magnoliopsida > Fabales > Fabaceae > Glycine > Glycine tomentella. Next base: position 11,382 of record PYAF01004919.1, read on the forward strand.
TATTTCTGACAAACTTGTAGATATTTTTGTTATCTTTCCAAGGATTACTAGAACACTCCATTCATAGTTCCGTAGAGCTCTATAGGTCCTATACAAGGCAGATAGGTCAAGTGAGCATAAAATCCGAAAATATGCTACAATTAGAAATTAAGTCCACTTACTTGCCTAAGACAAAAACTTAATTAGAATGGAAAAATAAAAGTCCAAGAGAAGTCAAATAAGCTAAGAATAGAAAATATTTAACTAAAAGCACTCCATCAACACTACATCATGAGCATAAAGCTAAAACAAATTCCTCCATGGAAGAAATTATCTCTAGGCTAGAAAATATAGAGACTATGATGGCTCTCAAAGATTTTGATAATCCATAGTTTAGTTGATGTACTTTCTTACTTGTGGTTGTGGTGTTTCTACTTTATTATTTTCAGTTGTTATTTTATGTTTTCTTGTACTGCACCTTATGGTTAATGAATAAAAATGTTTTTGTTGTTTATATCTTCCTTTCTTATCTTGTTTTCACATATATTTTGTCATTGATAAACCAAAAGGGGGAGAAAAATGAACATATATAAAAACATGAATAGAGGTGCAAGAAATTAAAAATTATATGATATTAACTCTGAATTGTTCATTGCTCTTATCTAAACTTAATATAAAATTACCTAAGATAGGGGGAGCAATATAATGAATGTACACTATTTATGCAAAGTATACTTGATATTTGTTCTTGGCAAAAATCTTAATTGATTTTAGATTTGAAGTATAAAGCTCCTAGCATTCATCCCTTAAAAAGCACATGAAGGCTAAATATGTTCAATTGAAGTTTGGCATCGTCAAAGCCAAAAAGGGGAGAATGTTAGATACAGGAGGAGCTTGAAGAAGATCAAGATGATGAGGCTATTGTCTTAGACATATTTTAGTTTTTTACATGTCGTTCAAATGAAGGCATATGTAATTTGTTAGTTGTTTAAGAGCTTCATCCTATGATCTTTTGCATTGCATAAACATTATTCATTGGCATGCATGCATGGTTTTATCAAGTCACATGATTTGTGAAAAAGCTTAAGGTTTTCATGTTTGCATATGATGCCAAGTACTCATGGTTAAGTTTTGCAAAAACCACTTTTTATACTGACTTAATCGATTACCAGAATATGTAATATGTTACTTAAGCCATGAAGAACTAATTAATCGATTACGAGGTAATTGTAATTGATTACACAGTACAAAACATAGAATAAGTCTTCATGAGTTAATCGATTACCATTTAATCGTAATCGATTACATTAGTATGTTTTTGGAGCTAGACTGCCTGTGGCAATCAATTACATAGTGGTTTAATCAATTACTTTGCTCATGTATTTTTTCCAGAAAGAATAAAAAACACTTAATCGATTAAATATGATATTAATTGATTACTTAAGTGAAAATAATCAATTACATGGACAATTTAATCGATTACATTCAGTTGAAACAGTTTTCTATAAAAAGTTGTTGGGTCTTTTGATTTGCAAAACATATCAGAATTAGAAATTTCCACTGTTTACAAAAAGCCTTGTAAAATTGAGACAAGATACATTGAGTAACAAAGTTCTTGTCCCATAATTCAAAGATCTTCATGCATCATTGATTGAATTCCTTTTGGACAAGATTTCAAAGGAGTTTCTTGGAGAGCTTGATCTGAAACTTGCTTTCTTTCAACATGATTCCAGATTGGTAAACACATGCATTTTCATTCTTTGGATCATAAGGTTGTATCTCTCCTCTAAACTTTGGTTGTAATTCATTTTTACATTTACAGCTTGTTAGTTGCGATTACAAAAGAGTCCATTAAGTTTGTCTAGAGTAGGGTTCTCTAGAGGGAAGAGTAGAGAAGGGTTTCTCTATGCCTTGATCATTAGAGGTCTAAAGGGTGTTTAGATTTCAGTTCTTTGTCTAGGGTTAATAAAGGGTGATCTTTTGTAAGCTTGTAAAGGATAGATTTTTGTTAATAGTGGAACTCTAGCCAAGGTTTGGTTAGAAGAAACTGGATGTAGCTTCTCTTGTTGAGGAGTGAACCACTATAGTTTTGGTGTTCTTTTAATCTCTTCTTGCTGTCATTGATTGCTAGTCTTTTGGATAATCTTTTCAAGATCAATAGATAAACATTTTTTGCTATTGCTTTCTATGAAGGGTGAGTCTTGATTGACTGAAAGTTTGTTTTAAAAGGTTGTCCTTGTGATACAATCCTAAATCTGTTGCTTGTTCCAAAGAAATTTTAAAAGACCCTATTTTAATAAATTCACACCCCTCTTGGTAAATTATGTGTGTTCATATTGTTTTCACAAATGCTTAATTTCCCTCATTAGGTATTGTTAGTAAGATAAGAATATCTCATCTTATCTCCATAGGCTTAATTTCCCTGATTGGATATTATAAGATAATATTATATATTATCTTATCTCATGTGATAAGTACGTGTCGGATCTTACTTTAATCATAAGTAGTAGAGATAAACTTTTTCTCTTTCCTGATTTATCTCAGTCAAGTCTAATGGAGTAGAATAAGAAATCTGCTTGGTTGTCCATCTAGTACGGAGGCTTCCTGAATATGAGTAGTACACTTCGAAAGAAAAAAAGTCTTTTATTTTGCAAATGGGCTAAAGTTCAAAAGCAACAACTACACAACCAACATAGACCTGAGGGTTAATCAACTCAAGGCATCCCTCATAATAAGGAAGGAACAGTCTAAAGGAGAACCCTGAAGAGAATGGATCCCAAGGGAGGATACTCAAAAGCTAAACTTGCAAGACAGCCACATGACTAGCCTCACTAAAAACATGGGAAAACTGAACAAGCCATTCTCTGCTACTAAAACTATAATAGTATTAACAGTGGACCTTTACGAATGAGAGCTCGGGCAACCTTTAAGACTAAGGTCGATGGCCACCTTAGAGTCAGACTCAATAATCAGCTTCTTAACTCCAAGGTTCCAAGCAAGGTACAAACTTCTAAGGCTACCTATTAACTCTGATATAAGGACATTAGACGATCCCAAATTCTAAACAACCCCTGCCTTCCAAGCACCCAAATGATCTCTTAAAATACCAACGCACCCCACTACATGATCCTCGAGCAAACCATCAACATTACACTTAACCTAAATTGGGGAGGGGCAACCCACTTGACATTGACACTAGAATAACATGTCATAGGGACCACATTAACCATTCTATTGTCCACCACAAAAGACCAACCCACAGACTGGCTTCGCACAATGGCAAGGATTGGCACAAAATCTTTCCCCCTAGAAGACCACCTTGTTTCTCTGTATCCAAACTTGATACACAAGATCAGCAAACAGAGATGGCCAAGTTGTTGCGTCCCCAACACCAGCTCGAGATTAAATATTCGAGAGCAACCAATGATGAAAGTTATTGATGAAGAACCCATGATTCAAGAGATTGGACCATGATAACCACATCGGTTTCGCATAAGGACAATCTCTTAAAATGTGCATAGTAGAGTCCTCACACCTTCTACACACAAGGCACAAGGGATCAGAAGAAAACCCTATCTAAGTTCTCAACTTGTTGGTCGTAAGGTCTTCCCATCAAGGTTTATCATATTCCTTGTAACGCCTCTCTTTACTCTCTCATGCTTCGTTTATTTTAGGTGAAATCTCGTGTCCACTTGGTGTTATAATGATCTTAGTTAAAAAAAATTTCGAAAATTCTTTTTTTGCTTTGCTTGCTAATTGTATGATTTGTAAGTAACATAAACAATTTTCCTCACCACGGTTCATTTATATTAAATAATTACAGTCCATACTACAGTCCCAAATATACGTCCAAAGGAATATACAGACTGTTTAAATTTAATACAAATTACACAGAAACAAATTACACACAAACACAAAATACAATACGTCAAGCTTTCTCATCAAACCTTCTTCCAAACATCCATAGCTTATGCATCACTGTTTCCCTGCTCGTCCAAATGAATTGGGGTCATCACAGGTGTCAACCATAAACACAAATAGGGTGAGTATATGATAAACATAGTTTGAATAAGACATATATAACACAGATGGATAAAACCTTAATTAAAAGATCACAACAGATACAATATACAAAACATCATACACATACCCATCATGTGATGCATGAGATGCATGCTCATCTTTTTATATGATGCATGACTGAGATCTCAGAGTCCTATTAAAAGGTACCAAAATCAACATAGTTTCACCCACTCCAGTGAAACAGTCCCACCCACTCCAGTGAGACCTCCCTCCACTCCGAGGGGATAAAAAGGGTAGCATAAAATAGTTCCACCCACTCCAGTGGAATAGTCTCACCCACTCCAGTGAGACCTCCCTCCACTCCGAGGGGATAAATGCAAATGGAATATGTAATGGCTTGTTTGTTTTATTTCTCAATTCATCTTCACCATTACTTTATTTCTCAAATTCTCATATCAGATAATTCCACCCACTCCAGTGGAACACATCTCAACATCATAAAACCACTTAAACTCATATATATTCAT
>PYAF01004919.1:20507-37633 GCA_007407185.1 Glycine tomentella
CATTTCATTGGCTAGCTTCTTTAACCCTAAAATTACAAGAAAACTCCCAGGGTTAATTTTATTCTACTCACAAAATTTTCTCATAACTTAGTTAACTAAGATCAATCCTTGTCTCTAAACCCATTTCATCACTTCCTAAATGTCTTACTAGTAACAAAACATAATTTCTAACCATTTAAAATATTGGGGTGTTACAGATTCTATCATGAACATTCATTCAATCTCAATAGAAGCAGTTCAATCGACTCTACTCCTAAATTAATTGAAACCACAACCCTAACTGAAATATCATTCAATTAATCTTGTGATTATCATTTGAAATTAGGACATGAATCCATAATCCTAAATCACTTTCAATCCTAAATGCATCCATAATCATGAAAACATAATAGAAATTGAAGAAGAATGTGAATATTCAAGTAGAATTCGAAATACCGAACCAGAACTCCAATTCTTCTCTTGCTTGAGTTAGGTCCTTGGATTGATTAGTGATTTAGTCTTCCATGATGATCACCAAGGAAAGCCCCATGAAATGAGTACAGAAAATTGGAAGGATAGCAAGATGAAAATGAAGAAGATGAAGAACAAATGAGAGAAAATGAAGAACAAGCTTTTGATTCTAAAAACTAAAGAAAAGAAATATAAAACTTGTTTATTGAATTGTAAAGTGTGCTGTCCAAGTTTCACTAAAGTTACTAATATAAATAGTGACTAAGTTCTGAAAATAAAATGGGTTACAAACAAACCCAACAATCTAATTATTTGCTATTTACAACTATGAAAGTCAAATTCGCAGCCCAAAATTACAAGTGCAAAGGTGCTAACTTCGAAGCTTAAAATGACCCTCTAAATGACAGAATTGGCCTCAGGCTATTTCTAGCAAACTTGTAGATCTTTTCTTTATCTTTCCAGGGACTCTTAGAATGCTCCATTCGGAGATCGGTAGCACTCTATAGGTCCTGCACAAGTCAGATACATCAAGTGAGCAAAAATCCGAAAATACACAACAATTAACAATTAAGTCCACTTACTTGCCTAGGCTAAAAACTGAATTATAATAGGAAAATAAAGGTCCAAGAAAGGTCAAATAAGCTAAGAAGGATAGAAAAATATTCAACTAAAAGCACTCTATCATTGACTTATATGATGCTTTTTTCCTTTCCCGAGTTCCATTTTATATCAAAGCATATATGTAAATACAATGGCATGTTATTTACCTCCTTTTCTTTTACTACCCCAATATTTAAGGGTTGACCCATTTTCAAGACTCTCTTCCATTAGTGTTCGCTAATTGTTTAACCTCATTGGAAGAAGTGCTATTGTCCCCACCCACTACTTTAGGTTTTTTTTTTTATTACAGCACAGCAAGTCTGCCTCCTCTTTTGTCAATTTTTCAGAAACTATAGCAGATAATTTTTTTGACTCGGGCGCCCGAAAATGTTTTTTTTTTAAATAGATACCAAATATGAAAACCAAAATTCCCAATCTCCCTTGTCAAACACTCCTTAACTTGATTAAAGTTTATGGGAAGAAGGACAAAACTAACAACCAAAATTTAAATTCCTAGCGATAGTCTTTCCTTTCTAGTTGCTAGTTTCCATCCCCACACCGTCCTCCCTCTCTCACAATTTTTTAAAATTAAACAAGCACAACACTAATAATTAGGAATTGTTAATTTACCATGACGCCACCAAAATAGAAGCTTGAGCTCCACGCTATCAAAACCCGCCACGTGCCCCTAATACCGTGTCCTCGTCAACTTAGCGGCAGGGAATTACAACCATAGAAGAGACCCACCGAAGAGCTACCTCACCGAATCCAAATCTTCCTTCGCTTGTAGTTGTATTACTGCCCTAATTCCCCAAATTCGGGTTTTTTTTTTTTTTTTTTTTTCTTTCTTTCTGCTCAGATCCCGGTGGCCTTTTCCCTCCCTTTCTCAGGAAAATTCCCCCGATTTTCTCGAGAAAGTGAAACGGAATTATGAGCTTTCAGGACATCGAGGCTGGGTGGCCCTTCGGTTCGAGGCGCGGGTTGATGAATGGGAAGCAAGACCCCACGCAAGGTGTGGCTGCTGGATTATTCCAGATCAACACTGCCGTCTCCACCTTCCTGAGACTCGTCAACACCCTCGGAACCCCCAAAGACAACGCCGACCTCCGCGAAAGGCTGTTAGTTATTCTTTCATTTGTCATTCGCCTTTTGTTGATTCCACGTTGCTTGGTGCTTTGGTGATCGCTTTTTTATAGTATTCTCAATTGAATTGCAGTGGACCTTTTTATTTTTGGGTGATTTGAGATTACCTTCTGTTCTGTATGTTTCCCAGAACACAAATGTACATCACAAAGGTACTGTGTGGTTGCTGTTTGATCACTCTAACTCTGTAATTTCAAGGATATCAATGGAGAAGGATGCCTTGAAACAGATGATCACAGAGATACACCAATTGACGTGGGGTGTGTGCTCTGTGTAATTGAAAAAGAGGGAGTTAGAATGTGTGTACCTTTTTCGTAGCTACTAATCTGTATTTATAAGCACGTTACCTCACGGTTAAGATATAAACTGCTTCCGAGATTTCCGGCCCCGTCGTGCACGTTCTCAACTGTTTCTGTGGACGAAGTCATACTCACATTCACTTCTAGAAGTCAGTTAAGTTCACGATCCTTCAATAGTAATTGGGCCAATAGCTAGGCTCAAATTGTTATTACCATAACACCTTCGTTAATGACATTCCAAGTAGGAATTTGGGGCTACTGCTTCGTTTTTAAGTTATCAGTCGTATTGTGATTTAACATCTAGTTATTGTCCCCACTGTTTTTCCACTTCCGAAAGAGTCAATTGAAAAGCAGATCAAAATTGCTGTTGCTGATACTTTGATTGAGGATTGAGGTCCTGTTTCCTCTCAATTGGTTCTTTATTCGTGATTAATCTATAATAGAATAGATGATGTGATGGTCTGTACTTATAATGTTTTAAGTAGTTATACTATTGTAAAATGAAACTTCGTGATTCAAAAGTAAATGAAGTTGAGGGATGTTGGGAAACTGAACTCCCTTTTCAGCTTTGCAAACTGAACTCAATTCCCCTTGTATATTAAGTTTTAATTTAGTGGAACAAGGATCTCTTAGGTTCTTACTGTGTTAGACATTTTTGAATTTGCAGCCACAAGACAAGACTACATATTGGTCAATTGGTGAAGGATACATCAGCTAAACTTAAGCAAGCCAGTGACATTGACCACCATGCTGAAGTTAATGTAAGTTTGAAACTTTATCTTGTGTTTTACTGCATCTGCATGTGCAAATTGGTTGGTTTAAATGGTCTAGTCTCAGTATTTTGTGATCAACTTCCAAAATGCATGAACTTCTCTAAACACTATTTTTGCTTAAATTCTTGCTGTCAGTTTTACTGAATTGGTAATTTCATGATCAATCTGCATCACTTTTTTAAAGAAAACTGTGAAAACTTGTTACAGGCAATGTCTTTTAGTATGTCATTTTGCCTCAAAAACATTTCTTATTTTTGCAGGCAAGCAAGAAGATAGCAGATGCTAAACTTGCAAAAGATTTTCAGGCAGTGTTGAAAGAGTTTCAGAAGGCACAACGTCTTGCAGCTGAGAGGGAAACAGCGTACACTCCTTTTGTTCCACAAGCAGTCCTTCCTTCGAGGTGATTTACCAATTATTATTAGAGCCTGTAAAAGTTTAGGGGCAATCCTGTGTTTCCCCTTTGTTTTAAGTGTGTGGCTTCGTTTCTGCACAATTAAGAGTAGGTTACTTTGAGAATTTTGCGGCTTAATTTGATGCACTTGGTTTCTTGGTGATCAATTGTTCTTCTGTAGTAACTATAAGTGTTTTGTTGGTATTAATTCTGATTACCTTTGCATACAATGGTTATGACATGGGATTTTCATTTTTGTTTGCAGCTATACAGCTAGCGAAGTAGATGTTGGTTCTGATAAGTCACCAGAACAGCGTGCCCTACTTGTGGAATCAAGGAGGTGATTTCTCATATATTATTAGTAGTTAGTCAGTGACTTGCAGATTCATTTTCTCGATATTATTGCAGTTTTTCAATATATTATTATAGTGTGACAAACCGCACTTGGAAATGTAATTTTAGGTCAATGATCAGTATTAATCATTTGAAAATTTACATTAGGCCAAAAAAGAATTGATGTTTTTTTTTCTTTTTCCTTTTAGGTCAATGATCAGTATTAATCATTTGAAAAATTATATTCGGCCAATAAATAATTGATGCTTTTTTCTTGTTCTTTTTTGGTGATTCAAAGGAACATGAATTAACCTCTATGTCATTATTGGACAACTGAAGGTCAAATGGTCAATTATTTATCAGAAAATGGCTATCTTTCCAATTTAACTTTTGCATTTAGTAACACAGCCTACTGGAAAGCAAAAGATGACCAAAAAAATAAATTCATCTGCAGCATACTATTATGCTTAAAAGAATGGATACCAAAAGCTCTCTCTCTCCCTTCCCTTCCCTCTCTTATTTATTTTTTTAAAATTTCGTGGTGCGATGGAATTTGTGACATAATCAATGGCAGGACTCTCGATTGTGTCACTGAAGTAGATGAACAACTGAATTCATTTATGTTATCCAAATTTTCAAATTCTCCACATTGCATTATTTTAGTACCTTAGCTATTGCATTATTCATGCTGCAGGCAGGAGGTTTTAGTCTTAGATAATGAGATTGCCTTCAATGAGGCTATCATTGAGGAAAGGGAGCAAGGCATTCAAAAAATACAGCAGCAAATAGGTGAAGTTAATGAGATCTTCAAAGATCTTGCTGTACTTGTCCATGAGCAAGGAGCCATGATTGGTAATTTATTTCATTCCCTTTTGTTCTTCCTGATTACTTGTATCTTTATTTTACTGTATGAATTTATTTTTCTGTACCTATTCATGTTACCTAATGCCACTAAATTTCATTTCGTAGATGATATTGGCTCCAACATTGAGAACTCCCATGCAGCAACAGCACAAGCAAAATCTCAACTCGCAAAAGCTTCAAAAACCCAAAAATCAAATTCCTCTTTGGTAACATATCAAGTTTCTTATTGCAATTATATTACTCTTTGTAAATCTTAACCTGCTTCCATGAATTGAATTTTTATATGTGGAATCTCCCGAGGGTATCTCCTGAAGAGGATTGACTTAGGGCCAAAAAAGGGGGTTTGACTTAAAAATAGTTCTGTATGGGCTTGCTGTGCTGAAGTCGTCTTGACATACAACATTAAATTTATTAATGACTAGAATACATGGTCTGTAGTTCTAGGAATGACTTAAGACTCATGCACTGCAGCTTCAATCTATGTAGGTGGCCTAGCCTATAGCTTTGTCTAGTATTAATAGTTTGCATATTGCATACTCTTTGGTTCTCCGTTTTGAAAGACAGATTATTACATTGTGTAGTTCGCAGAAGAGGGAAGGGAAGGAGTGGTTGATGGAATAATTATTAACTTTTGTAGTTTCCTACTTACAGGAGTTATTATAAATTGTCTACCACCTTGATCTTTGGTCAAACCTTTTTTTTTTATTTTTTCCCCCCTTTAAAAGTTTTGTATTTTCCTTTGTTAACTTTGTGTTCTTTTCTTTTTTTCTTCAAAGACATGCTTGCTTTTGGTGATTTTTGGGATTGTGCTTCTCATCGTGATCATTGTTCTTGCTGCTTAGTCAAAGATTGTCTCAATTCCATTATGGAGCAAATGCATATATACAGGGCAGCAGATAGCATCTCCCTTGCTGATGATCACTTGATTGGTGTTTTACCAGCTCTTGTGGTTGTCTGGAATTTATTGCATCTAATTTCAGTACATGATGTGGGAATTCCCATAATTTTGTTGTGGGGTTTTATGTTCTCTCTATGTTGGTGTTTGGGGTTTTAAAATGTGTCACGGATTATGATGTAAGTCCTCTCCTTGTTTCTTTAATTTAAAAAAATATTTAATTCTTTGATTGTCCTTTACCTGTAAATGCAACGCTAAAACTGGCTGGCTGTGCTGACTCTTCAGCAAAACCTTCGTATATGGTAATCTGTTGGTTTAGTGCTTTTCTTTCCCAGAATTGGAATTATAATGTGTATGGAGAAAACATGGATGTATTTGATGAGTTTAAGTCGATGATTGGCATTTATTCTTAATGATAGAGTGAACTTGTTCTTCATCTGTGTCTTTTGAAAGCCGAAAACATGACAAGGCAAGGAAGGGTGGGAAATTGATATTGGCAGTAAGGTTTCTTTTTTTTTTTTTTCCTTTTTCTTTATGCTATTGGACAATTTTTTTGATTCGAAGTTAATATTCACCCATCTAAGACTCTGGGCAATTCCTATAAAAAATAAAAATAAAAAATCAAAAGATTAACTTTGGGGTTTAACTCCAAAGATCATCTTATCGCTATCTTCCCTCGGGAGTTTCCTGGTAATTTCTTCTAAACTCCGAAATCGACTTTATAACTTTCGTAAAATTCTTTGAAGTTTAAGTACATGTAGTCTTGTCTCCTGCGGAGTTTGTATTTATAAAATTACCCATCCAACCGTAGCTGCAAAGTTATCTTATATTATTTGTTTTCTTGCAGCATTGTTCCGATTACATGTAGAGTTTGGTGCTACTTGGTCTTCGTTGTATACTCTTTTTTGTTTATATCCGAGCAATTAAAAATATGGGTCACAATGTGAGAATACAAGATGCAATCACAGGGCTTTTTGTCTTCTTTTTTCTGTAGCTATATGGATTAAGGGAGATAAACTTCTGAAACTTTTAAGTAGAAAGTTTTGGAGGAAGGTAGTTGGAAATTACTACATAAAATACTGCTAACTTATTTTAGAATGCTACGCATTAGACAGGTAGAGTCGCCAAAGAAGTTTTGGGTGAATCAAAAGATTTTAGGCCAAATAAAGAATCTTGACTGGAATAAAAATGTTCAAGACAAGTCAAGGAATAAAAGAAAATGCTTTAAACTCTTGCATGGTAAATATTGAAAATTAGACAAGCTATCAAAACACTAGGAATAAGACAAGAAAAGTTGTGGGTGAAATATGATCTAAAATCCTTGAGTTTTACAAACCTTGGGCAAAGAATAAAGAAAGTAAGATGCATTTATAGGATGAAGAGAAAGTGTTGGCTGCAAATCAAGATATCAAAGAGAGATAAGGGAAGGTATTCTATTTTTTTTTTTTTTTTTTTGAAGTTTCTTGATGGTGGACAAAGATTGGGTACTAATATAGAAGGAATAAAAATTTATGTAAAGATAAATTTCACAAGAAAGTAGGTTGAATTATGATTTAATTTTTTTCTTAAGCCTTTTCAATAAATAAAACTATCGTTTGATAAAGCTTAAAGACATAAAACAAGATTTCTACAAACAGACGATATCCAACAAATTTTGCAAACACGGTTTAAAAAAAATAAAAAAAAAATTAAAGTCCTTAGTTAAAAAGAAAGAAATAAACAGATCAAACACAAAAGAGTTTACAATGGTTCATCTCTACCACCGACATTACATTCAAATGTCGGCAATCCACCAAGTTTCACTAACTTTAACAAGATTAAGTTTTCTTCCTTGTCATTTTTGAATCTTATAACAAAGTTTATCCCCAAACTTAAAACAACCCAAGTATTCTTTGTTCTTCCAAGTAACCTATGGCTCTAAACCAATCAGAAGATTTATTAAAGTTGGTTTGCTCACTGACAATTTGTAATGTCTTAAAGACAAGTATATAAATTAAGTACTTAGTCTTTTCTCTCAAGATATATAAAGTACTTTGAGAGCTTTTTACAACATAGAAAATATAGAGAGAGAGCTTGAAGAAGAGAGAGAAATAGTATTTCAAATATTGCTTGTAAGTTCATAACTTCAAAGCTTTTTGTATTTATAACCCATCTTTAGAAGATATTTGTTGTCTCTAAATGGTCTCATGTTCTTCATTTTGGCTTGCATATGAAGAGGTATTTGTTGGTGCATTTAATGTGAGCAGTAAATGCATGTCCAATCCATGTTGATGAACCACTTTTCTTCCTTTCCTTGAGCCACACTTCATCAGTAGTTAAATCACTTGCTCAAAGAAGATTTTGTTCATAGTAGGTGTAGCGGGCACGTTGTAAGGACCCTCATTCATGGCATCAGGTTTCTTTATTAGAAAACCTGGTTTTAGGTGTGGCGCGAGTCGCGCCAGGGTTGGCGCTGATGGCGCCAGACCCACCAGCTGTGGCACCATGGACGCCAGGGTGGCCCGGGTAGCGCCACACATTCGGCTAGTTCACGCTGATGGCGTGGTGATGGCGCTAGTAGCGTCTTTAGGTCAAGAGGTTGGCGCGGGTAGCGCCAAGGGTCGCACGGGTCGCGCCAAAGGTGCCCTGGAAAACCCAATTCCTCTGGTTTTCCACGCATTCAGCACCAGGAGCAGTGCTGATAGCGCCAATTGGTCGAGGGAAACTGCGCGAATTGCGCCAGGGTGGCGCGGATGGCGCCACAGGTTCGGGAAGTTGACGCTGTTGGCGTGGGGATGGCGCTGTTGGCGCCAGATCACCGACATTGTGGCGTGGATCACGCCAGAGGTGGCACGGATCGCGCCAGACCTCGGGCAGGCTGAGTATTTAAGGGCAAATCGCGTTTTGCTAAGGAAGAAACCTCTTCTTCTTCCTCCCCACCTCCCAAAGATCTTTAATCTTGAGAGAATCACCTAGAAAGCTACAATCCTTCAATTTCTCTCTTGAAAAACCCCATGTGAGTGAGAATTGGTTTCTTAAGGAAAACCTCTGAGACTTGAGTGTTGGCAAGAACCCAAGGCGCAGAACGGACGACAGAGCTAAGGAAAGTTGTCCTCCAGCCTTTCTGGTCGCCATTGAGGTAAGAAACTCAAGTTTCTTTGGTTGTTTTTGAATTTGGGGGTTTTTTGGATAATGTGACCCACACTGAGCTGGGGCTACAATTAGCCCAAGGTCCTGTAGAGGAAATTACTCAGGGCATTGTAGTGATGAAGGATTAGCTTTCAGTTTTTGAATTGGATAACTTTGAATCATGGCTCTGTATATGCTTGTGTGACTTGTGTAGAGTCACTTGTTGATGGTTCTCTGATATGTTAGAGCCTTGATTGGGATGGTTTGAGCCTGAGAGGCTAATTGAACGGTACCTGTGTTGAGGTTAGACCGTTCCATGGATATATTGAGTTATAAGGCTGGTATGATTTGGGCTTAGACATGTGTTGCATTGAGTCTGGGATGACTCAGATGTTTAGTATGCAGCCTTCATAGACCTTGACTGGTCTATGAGTAGCCCAGTGTGGGATAGACTTGATTGAACCCTAGGATAGGGGAATTCTGTTATGATATGTTTTGTGCTGGAATGCCTGTTAGCTTGATTTTGATATGCGATTGCATGTGCCTTGATTAGGCCTTGATTGAGAGATTGTTGGTGATAGGAGCCACAGACCAGGGAAAGAACTACAGAGTGATCCTTTGACAGGTAAGTTCAGTGTCCCTGGGATGAATTCCCATTTTGGTTGCACACCACACTCCGGGGGAGTGTTGGTCATGATTCATGATGCATGCATTGGTTGTTATATTGCTTATAATGATATGTGTGCATCTGTACTGGATGATTGTATGCTATGATTGAGATATATCTATTGGCCAATAGATGAATACATGCATTGAGGAGCTCTGCCATGTATTCAGGCGTTGAGGAGCTCCGCCAGGCATTCAGGAGCTCTGCCATATGTGTGATATGATACTGACGTTGAGGAGCTCCGTCAGGGCGTTGAGGAGCTCCGCCAGGCATTGAGGAGCTTTGCCATCTGTTCATATGATGCCTATATTATGATGAGGGCCAGAGGGCGAGGCCAGTGGGCCATGTTTGATGTGTTTGCCTGATACGTGTATTGTGATTTGTGGGCCAGGGTGGGGATGATTTTCCAAGGACCCTGAGCTTATTGAGATGTGTTATCTCACCTCGTGTGGGGATTTATGATTTCAGGTGACTCTTCTGGACGAAGAGAGCAGTCTCAGGGCAGGAGGCCCGAGTAGAGACGTTTCTACTTGATTGAGAAGCAGCAGATGGAGCTTGAAGGCTCAAATTTGTTTTGATTATATTTTGTACCCTTGATAAGGGATGGTGTATGTGTACACCTGATACATTTATAGTTCTGTATACCCTCGGTGAGGGCAGATATTCTTTTGTATCACCATGATGTGGTGTGAACTGTGATGTATATATATGTACAGAACTAATTATGATATGAGATATGTTCCTCTTGAGTATAATTGTTGGTTATTTAATTATCTGCCTACTTATGTATTTGATATGATAAACTGGATCAGTATGGGTGTTAAATGTATGATTTGTAGGTGTATTCTCTGTGATATGTTTATTCCATACATAATGAATCAAGAAAAATGATTCTATGCTTCCGCTACGTTTTAGAATGATAATTTAAGGGCTAAACTGATATTATTAATGATAACGCATCGGAGGCCTACGGGGTGTTACATTTAACGGTATCAGAGCGGTTTCTTGATGAGAACATTATGTATGGAACTTGATTTGGTGCTTGTCTTTGGTTGTTTGACATGAGCATTGCATGGGGGTACATTAACTATGGGCCTGATCAACTCACTGCGTGATGTACATGTGTAGTGCCATGGTGAGACCTAGAGGCACCAGTGGGGCTACCAGTGCCCAGATCGATCCAGCTGCAGCTGCACTAGCCGCTATGCAGCAAGAGTTAGCTGCAAACAGACAGATACAGGCAGAGATGCAGCAAGAGATAGCTGCTAATAGACAGACTCAGGGGGAGATGCAGTGTGAGATGGCTGCCACCCGAGAGGTGAATGAGGCCTTGATGAAGGCTAACCAGGACTTGTTAGAGGAGGTGAAGAACCTCAGGAGGGATGACAGAGTATCCTCCACACCTCCTGCGCATGAGGGCGAGGCTAGTCACCAGCAGGCTAGTGGGAGCCACCAGCGAGGGGACCAGATGTCCCAGATAGAGGCTGACAGTGATGTAACAGCTAGAGGGAAGATGCTGATCACCTTTAGGAAGCATGACCCTCCAGTGTTCTCAGGGGGCTATGATCCAGTGGCTGCGACAGGGTGGCTGCAGGCCTTAGAGAAGATTTTCGAGGTGATGGAGTGCCCCCACCACTAGAGGTTGCTGTATGCAACCTATATGCTCCAGGGGGACGCCCATAAGTGGTGGAAGACCACAGTCCCACTTCTGAGAGGCCGGGGAGAGGTGATTACCTGGCAGCTGTTCGAGGCCTGCTTCCTAGACAAGTATTTTCCCAGAGATGCCCGGGAGCAGAAGCAGGCGGAGTTTGATGGACTCGTCCAGGGGACCATGACGGTGGACGAGTATCTGGCCCAGTTTAATGAGCTGGCCTAGTATGCACACTTCAGGAGACCTATGCCTGAAGCTGAGATACTAGCAGCTAAGTTCCTGAGAGGACTTAGAGATGACATTCAGGTGTTGGTGGTTGGCCTTGGGTCACGAGATATGGATACCCTGGTGAGGCAGAGTCGCCAGGTGGAGGGTATCCTACAGAGACAGCAGAGAGGCGGACAGCCTACTCCCTCAGTCAAACAGGAGGGGAGAAGGCCTAGCGGTTCTGGCCCACCCGGGAAGGGTAAGGGCAGGATGTTGAGAGCCTCTGCACCCTCTGATAGATTCAAGAGGGGCTTACCTCGGAAGAAATCTGTTCCCAAGTGTTTAGCCTGTGGGAAGGAGCATACGGGAGCATGTGCATCAGGCCAGATCATTTGTTACAGATGTGGCAAGTCAGGCCACATGGCCAGAGAGTGCCCTCAGACAGAGAGTCGGGCACAGGCAGCTCCAGTGGAGATGATGGCGCCCACAGCAGGCCGGGTGTATACCGTTGATGCCAGAGAGGCAGCTAGAGCTCCAGACCTGATCAGAGGTACAGTTCTGGTCGATGATTATGATGTTAAAGTGTTATTTGATTCTGGAGCCACACATTCCTTTATACAGGATGTGGTTGTTGATAGGCTCAGATTGCCTAAGCTCAGTTTTGCCCCTCCGATGGAGGTTACCACAGCATCTAGAGAGATGCCAGGTGAGCATGTGCTGCAAGGACGTGCAGTTTTTGTATGAGGACAGAGTCTATGTGATTGATCTATTTTGTCTAGCTATGCCTACCCTTGAGATGATTCTGGGTATGAACTGGATGACCAAGTATGGTGTGATGCTAGACTGTTGTCAGAAGAGGGTTGTTGTTCCTTCTGACGAGACAGTTACGAGTTCCACCGCATTCTTATCAGTTTTGCAAGCTCGCAAGGTGATCATGGAGGGAGCTCAAGGCTATATCTTCTTGGGTGTGACAAAAGATAAGCCAAGTGTTGATCTGTCTCAGATTCCAGTAGTGAGTGAGTTCGTGGATGTGTTTCCTGAGGAGATCACTCAGCTACCACCAGAGAGGGAGATAGAGTTCTCCATTGATCTGGTTCCTGGTGTGGGACCAATTTCTGTGGCACCTTATCGTATGGCTCCTCTGGAGTTGAGGGAGCTGAAGGTGCAGTTGGAGGACCTGCTGCCCAAACAGTTTATTAGACCGAGTGTCTCGCCTTGGGGAGCACCGGTGATCTTTGTGAAGAAGAAGGACGACAGTATGAGATTGTGCGTGGATTACAGGCAGTTGAACAAGGTTACTGTGAAGAACAAGTATCCTCTGCCTCGTATACATGATCTGTTAGATCAGTTGAGGGGAGCCAGAGTGTTCTCCAAGATAGACCTGAGATCCGGATATCATCAGATCCGGATCAAGCCTGCAGACATACCTAAGACAGCCTTCCGGTCTAGGTATGGTCACTTTGAGTATCAGGTCATTTCGTTTGGTCTGACGAATGCCCCAGCAGTGTTCATGGATTATATGAACAGGGTATTCAGACCTTTTCTGGATCAGTTTGTGGTGGTGTTCATCGATGACATACTGATCTACTCCAAGACGGAGTCAGAGCATGCCAAGCATCTCAGGACAGTCCTTCAGATCTTGAGGGACAAGCAGCTGTATGCTAAGTTGGCCAAGTGTGAATTTTGGTTGACAGAGGTAAAGTTTCTTGGCCATGTGATCTCAGCAGCTGGTGTATCTGTGGATCCCAGCAAGATAGAGGCAGTGATGTCCTGGGAGAGGCCCAAGGACGTGTCTGCGATCTGGAGCTTCCTGGGATTGGCTAGCTACTACCGGAGGTTCATTCAGGGGTTTTCCCAGTTGGTGGTACCTCTAACTCGACTCACACGGAAGGGGGTTCCATTTGTCTGGACCCATGAGTGCGAGCAGTGCTTCCAGGAGTTGAAGGAGCGGTTGACCACAACTCCAGTGCTGACTCTTCCCGATCCTGAGGGAGTCTTTGAGGTATTCTGTGATGCATCCAAGCGGGGACTTGGGTGTGTGTTGATGCAGGATCAGAAGGTGGTTGCCTATGCTTCCAGGCAACTGAAACCTCATAAAGAGTCTTATCCTACTCATGACCTGGAGTTGGCAGCTGTGGTGTTTGCTTTGAAGATATGGAGGCACTATTTGTATGGTGCCAAGTTGATAGTGTTCAGTGACCACAAGAGTCTCAAATACCTCTTTGATCAGAAAGAGTTGAATATGAGACAGAGGCGTTGGATGGAGTTCCTGAAGGACTATGACTTTGAGCTGAGATACCATCCAGGCAAGGCCAATGTGGTTGCTGATGCTTTGAGCCGAAAGAATGTGACTGCTGCATGTTTAATGATATCTGATTGCAGATTGATTGAGCAATTCAAAGATATGCACCTGACAGTGACAGAAGGTGCACGTGGTCTTGAGTTGAGCAGGACCAAGGTGGATAATGAGCTGATCAGGAAGATCTGAGAAGCTCAGCAACAGGATGAGGCTGTGAGGGCCATGATTGGTCAACAGGATGTCTCCTGGGAGGATAACGACTTGGTGATGTACCAAGATCGTGTGGTGGTACCTAAGGGCGAGCTAAGAGATGTCGTCCTATCTAAGGCACATAAGGGCCAGTTCAGCATACATCTAGGAGCCATCAAGATGTATCATGACCTGAAGAGGAGTTTCTGGTGGCCAGGGATGAAGAAAGACATAGCCGAGTATGTGGCTAAGTGTCTAGTGTGTCAGAAGGTGAAGATTGAGCATCAGAGACCGTCTGGTCTGCTTCAGCCTTTAGAGATCCCTGAGTGGAAATGGGACAACATTTCCATGTATATCGTGGTAGTGTTACCGAGGACTCAGAGTGGATATGATTCCATCTGGGTAATTGTGGACAGGCTGACCAAGTCTACTCATTTCTTACCTGTGAGATCTAACTACACTACAGAGAAGTTGGCCCAGCTATATGTCAGGGAGATTATGAGATTGCATGGAGTCCCTGACAGTATCATCAGTGACAGAGATCCAAAGTTCACCTCGAGGTTCTGGGGTGCACTTCAGGATGCTTTTGGGACCCAGCTGAGACTCAGCACAACCTACCATCCTCAGACAGATGGTCAGACGGAGAGGACCATACAGACCCTAGAGTATATGCTGAGAGCTTGTGCCTTGGAGCAAGGTACTAGCTGGGACAGATATCTACCTCTAGTGGAGTTCTCATACAACAACAGTTTTCACGCCAGTTTGGGCATGGCACCTTATGAGGCTTTATATGGCCGAAGGTGCAGAACTCCCCTATGTTGGACAGAGGTAGGAGAGAAGCAGCTTCTTGGACCTGAAATGGTTCAAGAGACCTCTGAGCAGATCAAGATGATCAGAGACAAGTTGTTGAAGGCTCAGAGTCGATAGAGGAGCTATTATGATCAGAAGCACAGACCCTTGCAGTTTAAGGAGGGTGATCATGTGTTTCTGAGATTATCTCCAGTGATGGGCGTAGGACGAGCTCTAGGTGTTAGGAAGCTGAGTCCTAGGTTCATTGGTCCATATCAGATCCTTGAGAGGATAGGACCAGTGGCATATAGGCTAGCTTTGCCTCCCCAGTTGTCAGGTTTGCATGATGTGTTCCACGTGTCCCAGTTGAGGAAGTATGTGGCAGATCCCTTACACGTGGTAGAGCCTGACACAGTCCAGATCAGAGAGAATCTGACGAGTCCTACACGACCTTTGAGGATTTTGGACAGGATGGAAAAACAGATCTGCAGCAAGACCATTCCCATCGTCAAGGTACAGTGGGAAGGCAGGACACCTAAGGAAGCGACTTGGAAGCGGGAGCAGGAGCTGCTGCAGATGCATCCCGAGTTGGCTAACAGGTATGTTTCTGAATTTTGTGGACAAAATTCCTAAAAAAGGAGGGGTGAATGTAAGGACCCTCATTCATGGCATCAGGTTTCTTTATTAGAAAACCTGGTTTTAGGTGTGGCGCGAGTCGCGCTAGGGTTGGAGCTGATGGCGCCAGACCTACCAGCTGTGGCGCCATGAACGCCAGGGTAGCGCCACACATTCGGCCAGTTCACGCTGATGGCGTGGTGATGGCACTAGTAGTGTCTTTAGATCGAGAGGTTGGAGCGGGTAGCGCCAAGGGCCGCGCGGGTCGTGCCAGAAGTGCCCTGGAAAACCCAATTCCTCTGGTTTTCCACGCGGTCAGCGCCAGGAGCAGCACTGATAACGCCAATTGGTCGAGGGAATTGGCGCGGATTGCGCCAGTGTGGCGCGGATGGCGCCATAGGTTCGGGAAGTTGACGCTGTTGGCGTGGGGATGACACTGTTGGCGCCAGATCACCGACATTGTGGCGCGGATCGCGCCAGACCTCGGGCAGGCTGAGTATTTAAGGGAAAATCGGGTTTTGCTGAGGAAGAAACCTCTTCTTCTTCCTCCCCACGCCCAAACCTCCATTGTTGGAGTGCCCAAGCTTCCTAGGACTTAGTTTCTTGGTCTAAACACCTCCCAAAGATCTTTAATCTTGAGAGAATCACCTAGAAAGCTACAATCCTTCAATTTCTCTCTTGAAAAACCCCTTGTGAGTGAGAATTGGTTTCTCAAGGACAACCTCTGAGACTTGAGTGTTGGCAAGAACCCAAGGCGCAGAACGGACGATAGAGCTAAGGAAAGCTGTAACATCCTCATATTTCACTATATATGTACATTTTCTTATAAATATGCATTCTTAGAAAAATGACATAAATACCCTTAGACATTTTTGAAAATGACAAGAATGTCCTTGAACATTTTTACAAATGACCAAATTGCCCCTAGGCATTTTAGCAAGATATTTGAAGGAGGAAATTCCATAAATACTCTGGGATGTTTGAAAAATGATCAGAAAACCCTTAGGATGATACTTACAGAGATATCCTAAGTATTTTTGAAAATGACGATTTTGCCCCTAGAGTGAGTAGTGAAATTACCAAAATACCCCTAGGTAAAAAATGATCAAGATGACCTTAGAAATTAATAGGAACCTGAGCATAGGATAAAATACTCTTAGATAACAACTTATCAGCAAGGTTGAGGGCAGATAACCCTAAAATAGAATTTCTATGAATTTTGGAAGATAGGTTAAAAAGAGCTTAATCTAGATTATCCTAGGTTAATCTATGGAGTTTTCTCTTAATTATGAAAGGAATAGGTCTCCTAAATAAGTTAGTTTAGTAATTTTAAGCAATGGACCAATAAGAATTCAAGTAAAGTTATTACATGTAATTGAGGGAAAATTGGTTAATATTCCTAACATAAGCCTTGACCGAATGATGCAAGATCAATGGAGAAAAAACATTAAGAAACTTCAAGAATGGACACATGGATGGTTAAGAGGCTAGGATACATGCCATTGGTCCATTTGTAAAGTAAGGTAATAATGAATTAAGAAGATTTTTTTCTAAATACATTTCCTCTTGACTCCTTTGGACCCGTAGACAGTTCTAAGCATTATTTCAAAGATCCCAACGGTAAAAAGCTAGATATGTAAGTTAGGAGTATACCATTAAAAGTTTAAGAAGATCCAACGGTTAACAAGTTCAGAATGAATATTTTTGTAACACGGGTTTTGGGCAGAAATTTTTATGACTAAGTCTAAGCTACCCACGGTTTTGGAATAAAAATCAAAGAGAATGCACTTAGCTGGAGTAGGCCACGTGAAAGCAAGGAAAAGTGTGGAATTCTCATGAAGCAAGACACTTGT